>PVIU01004258.1:0-129936 GCA_004026605.1 Ondatra zibethicus
ATCCTCCTGGAAGTTGGAAGCAGACAAAATCGCTGGGCAAAAGTTGGGAGCATGGTGGTGGGGGTGGGGTGGGGGAAGGGGAGAGGGGGAGAGAGAAGGGAGAAGGGGAGGATTGGGGAGAGCTTGGGGGAGTGGGATGGTTGAGATGGAGGAAGGGCGGATATGGGAGCAGGGAAGAAGATATCTTAATTAAGGGAGCCATTTTAGGGTTGGCAAGAGACTTGGCTCTAGAGGGGTTCCCAGGTGTCCATGGAGATGTCCCCAGCTAGGTCCTTGGGCAGTAGAGGAGAGGGTGCCTGAACTGGCCTTGTCCCATAGCCACACTGATGACTATCTTGAATATCACCATAGAACCTTCGTCCAGCAATGGATGGAGATAGAGACAGAGATCTACATCGGAGCACTGGACTGAGCCCCCAAGTTCCAGTTGAAGAGCAGAAGGAGGGAGAAGATGAGCAAGGAAGTCAGGACTGCGAGGGGCTGGTCCACCCACTGAGACAGCGTGCCTGAACTAATGGGAGCTCACCAAATCCAGCTGGACTGGGACTGAACGAACATGGGATCAAACCGGACTCCCTGAATGTTGCTGACAACGGGGGCAGACTGAGAAGCCATAGATAATGGCACTGGGACTTGTTTCTACTGCATGTACTGGCTTTTTGGGATCCTGGTCTGTTTGGATGCACACCTTCCTAGGCCTGGATGGAGGCGGGAGGGCCTAGGACTTCCCACAGGGCAGGATACCCTGCCCTCTCTTAGGACTGGAAGGGGGGGAGGGTGAGTGGGGGAGCGGGAGTGAAATGGGAGGAGGAGAAGAGATGGAAATTTTGAATGGTATTACTTATAAAGCAATAAAAAATATATAGAGAGAGATAAAAAAATAGAAAACAAGTAAGACTGTGGTGGTTTGAGTGAAAATGGTCCCTACAGATCCATAAGGAGTGGCACTATTAGAAGGTGTGGCCTTATTGGAGGAAGTGCATTACTGGACATTGAAGTTTCAGAAGCTCAAACCAGTGTCACTCTTTCTCCCTACTGCCTACAGATTCAGATGTAGAACTCACTGCTACATCTCCAGTATCATGCCTGCCGGCATGATGCCATGCTTCCCACCATAATGATAATAAACTAAAACTCCAAACTGTAAGCCAGCCTTAGTTAAATGTTTTTCTTTGTAAGCGTGGCTATGGTTATGGTGTCTCTTCTCAGCAATGGAAATTCTAAGACAAAGACCCTGTTTAGTTGAATCAATGACAAGAACGACAATATTACACCAGACTTACAGAAAAGTCATTAAAAGGGAACACTATGAACAATTGTACACTAAAAATTCAATTAAAATTATGCAATGGATGAATTCTTAGAAACACACACACTAGAACAAACCCAAGAACAAACAGTAATCTAAGTAGGGCAATAAAAAGCATGAGACTGAGTAATCAGAAACTGTTCACACAGAAGCAGACAAGGTCTGCTAGTTTAAATATTTGGTTTCAAATATTGAAAGAATTATTGTTCATCTTTGGCAAAAACCTTCAAAATACAAAAAGGCAGACACCTCAACAAAATGTTAGCAACATTTTTTTAAACCTTCCTTATCAAATGGGATGGATCTCTGGAATACAAAAGTGGTTTTTAACATAAGAAAAGCAATGTAATACAACATAATAAATAAATTAATAATTATAAAAGAAGGATTGCAATATCCATTTGGTTGGAGCTGAAACATCTCACCAAAGATTCATACATTCCTAAAGAATCAGTCCCCAATGTAGCAGTGCTCAGAGGTGAAGCTGGGGAAGTGATTATATCATGAACATGCTGATTTCATCAATGGGCTAATCAACTGATGGGCTTCTAATTTGATAGACTATTGGGAGTGCTGGAAACAAGAAATGGGATCTAGCTAAAGGGAATAGTCCTTAAGTGTGTGTCCTCAGTTTCTTCTTTCTCATTCATATTCTTATGCCCTCTAGCTCTCTCTTTGCTTCCATGGTATGAGATCAGCAGCCTCCTCTGGAACATTTTCTCAGCACCATTGTGCTTTGCCTCCAAGGTAAGCAACCGATCTCGGGCTGAAATCTCTGAAACCATGATCCCAAATAAACCTTTCTTCCCTTTAAATTTTTTCTTCCTTCAGGTATTTGGTCACAATGACAGGACGCCAACTACTATGGGTAACACCATTATGTGTTCAAGGAAAGTTCTAGGAGTTTCTTAGAAATTTGTCTTATCTCTTAATGGAGCACTGTGATGTTTTGTAGGTGAAAGATGGGGTATTTAGAACTGACGGCTAGAAAACAAACAGTGCATGCTAAGAGTTTAATGGCCATTCTGTGGGAGCTTGGAAGACAACGCTGAGAAAAATGTAGATAATATAGACCTGGCTTGTGAAGTTTCAAAGAGAACATTGAGAATCCCAGAAAGACTCTGTCAGGCTCTCTCATTTGTGGGATATATCTGAGTTAAGCATCTGTGGAAGTGAAACCTTTGCTTTAATGGGACAATAGACACTGGTTAGCTAGTAATGAAAAATCAGCTGTGATTAATAAGAGACAGGCATTATTGAGGCAAAATCTTCTGGGAAGTGTTTACTCAGGGTTAGCACATAAACGTTTGGTCCAGGCAGGGCTAAGACCTTCAAGTTGACAGTAGAACTTGCTAAGTAATGTGTAAGACACTTCCACATAGTACTAGTTTTGAAGACGTGAAGGGGACACAAAGAATAGCTGAATCACAAAACCTTGTGGCAGTGCGGGAGTACCTACAGAGACACCATTAGTGAAGGTGACGTGTCAGTAAGTGGAAATTCTAGGATTGAAAAGAGAAGCTGAGGCTTGTCAACATGTGGCATGGTTAGAAGTCACAGTTAGCTTCACTTGTCAACTTGATATACACAGGAAGAGGGAACCTCAATTAGTAATTGTCTCTATTGGACAAGCACTTTCTGATTTCTAATTGATATAGATGGGTTCAGCCCAGTGAAGATGGCACCATTCCTGGGAAGGTGGGCCTGAACTAAGCCTAGAGAAGCAAAATAGCAAGATGAACCCAAAGAAAAACATATATAGATCCTCCTGGAAATTGGAAGCAAACAAGATCACCAGGCAAAAGGTGGAGGCACGGGAATGGGAATAGGGGTGTAGGTAGGGGTGGGGGAGTGGGTGAAAGGGAGAGAGGGAGGGAGAAGGGATGAATTGGGGAGAGCTTGGGGGAGTGGGAGGGTCGAGATGGAGGAAGGGTGGATATTGGAGAAGGGAATAAGATATCTACATTAAGGGAGTCATTTTAGGATTGGCAAGAATATTGACTCTAGAGGGGATCACAGGTGTCCACGGGGATGTCCCCAGCTAGGTACTTGGGCAGCAGAGGAGAAGGTGCCTGATCTAGTTTTGTCCCATAGTCACATTGAAGAAGAGCTTGATCATCACCATAGAAATTTCATCCGATGGATGGAGATAGAGACAGAGACCCACATTCACATCAGAGCAATGGACTGAGCTCCCAAGGTCCAGTTGAAGAGCAGAAGGTGGGAGAAGATGAGCAAGGAAATCGGGACCGGGAGAGGCTGGTCCACCAACCGAGACAGTGTGCCTTATCTAATGGTAGCTCACCAAATCCAGCTGGACCAGGACTGAATGAGCATATGATCAAACCGGAATCTCTGAATGTGGCTGTCAATGGGGGCTGACTGAGAAGCGAATGATAATGGCACTGGGACCTATCTCTTCTGCATGTATTACCTTTTTGGGAATCTAGTGTATATGGATGCATACCTTCCTAGGCCAGGATGGAGGGGGGAGGGCCTTGGGCTTCCCACAGGGCAGGGTACCCTGCCCCCTCATAAGGAAGCAGGGGGAGGGAGGAGGGTTAGTAGGGGAGCGGGAGGGGACTGGGAGAAGGGGAGGAAGTGTAAATTTTTTGAATGAAAAATAAAAGAATATTTAAAAAAAAGAATGATTGCCAAGGAAGTCAGGCAGAGCAAGCCAGTAAGCAGCACTCCTCCATGGTCTCTGCTTCAGTACCTGCCTTGGGGCTTCTGCTTTGAGTCCTTGCCTTCATTTCCCTTTCTCCCTAGATGACAGACTTTAACTTCTAACATGAATTAAACCCTTTCCTTCCCAAGTTAGTTTTGGGCAGTGTTTATCACAGCAGCAGAGAAGTAAAGTAGGGCATCGCCCCTCTAATCAATATATAAACACTTATCATTCTTGCCTAGCACAAAGATAATCAGCATCCTTGGCCCTCAAGAGAAAGATAATTAGTAATTATTACAAATTAACTGAAAATCACCATAAGAAAGCTGTTAACAAATTGCTTTCCCTTTCTAACATACATATAATTAGAAGTAATAATGATCTCCCATAAAACAATGAAAATTTTGGTTGCATTAGAAATGGAGGGGAGAGGGATGGGGAGAAATAGGAAAACCTCACAGAAATGCTTTTTTATTTGCATTCATAACTACATTAACACACTAAACTAGGACTTGTCCGCAGAGTTTTACTGTACCATAGCACACCCATGATATCAACCACTTCTTTCCAACACATCCTATTTATTCTCACCATCACATCATTGTATCTTCTATTGTGAGGGTCCTACTTTCTGACCAAGAAGACCTCTTCTCTTTTTTTCCCATCATTCTTTTTTCCTTGGCTTTCTTTTTCATTGAAAATTCATACAATATCTTGTGATCATGGTTTCCCCTACCCCATCCCCTCCTATGATCCTAAACTGAGTTTGTCTCTTTCTAAAAACCCTCTTACACTGGCTCTAAGACTATCAACCATGGCATGGGTTTGAATCTGAAAGGTTTTGCAGTGGCCAATGTGCTAAATGCTTAGTTCCCAGCTGGAAAAGTAGTGGGAATATCAGGAAGTAACACCTCATAGAAGAAATAGGTCACTGAAAGCATGCTTTTAATGGTTATAACTGTCCCCAGTCCCCATCGCCCTCTCCCCGCTTCATGGGGTAAATGGCCTGTGTCACATGCTCCCATTGGCATTATGTTCTAATTCATCACAGACCCAGAATCAATGAAACCAAGTACCCTGAAATTAATTCTGGAAGTGTAAAAGCCAAAATACATCTTCCTTCATTTGTTTCTTTCAGGTATTTTGGTCATAGCTACACAAAACATGCAAATAAACAAAACCAACATAACAGATCAAATAAGCTTTCCTTTTTTAAAATTTTATTTCCACTTCCTATGCAAGAAAGCCAAGGCAGTGGGTCTCTCATGGTAAACAAGCGGAATCTGAGATTGATGCACTGTCTCTAAGTACTTAGACCAAATCAGGAGAAAAGTCTGCAGGGTAAACAAAGTAGACTTGATAGCTTTGGTAGAAATATGGGCTTTCCAACACAGAGTAAGTTACCTGACTTCTCTGATCCTCAATGTCCTCATCAGTAAAACAGAATAGTATCAGTCCACTTCATAGGCTATTGCAGGGATCATATGCATCTAAAACTCTTATATGAGATATCAATAATAGTTTCTGGCATCAAGTCGAGATTCTAATTATCACATAATTTGATACCATCTGCCTCTAGAATAATAAAGCAACATCTGAGAGGCATTCTCTAGTCAGAATACTTTAGGAAGTACTTAGAAAGTACTCTGTTTTCATAATTTTCCTAAATATTTCACACACTAAATACCTCCTCCTTGGCAACCAGACTCTATAGCCCTTCTACCCCGTCATCATAGTCTGGAATCTTGATATTTTGTATATTAAAAGTCTTTCTAAGTAATGTATCAAATCAATGAGGGTAACTTGGAGTCCTATGAAGCAGTTCAGAGGCAATACAGTATTCTAGTCAGTCAAAAAAGAAAACAAAAGTTGAATCCCTCTAAGATAAAGCATGTTCTCCTTCTCCATGTTTTTTCTCTTTTTAGTGACTTTCATGGGGCTCTACTGCTTGGACCTTGATGGAATTCATGTGCATTAATAAAGGAACCCTAGCCAGGCTGTGGTGCATGCCTTTAATCCCAGCACTCGGGAGGCAGAGGCAGGCGGATCTTTGTGAGTTTGAGGCCAGCCTGGTCTATAAGAAGTAGGCAGGTTCCAAAGCCACAGAGAAACCCTGCCTGGCAATATATATATATATATATATATATATATATATTGAGCCATATATATTTATAAAAGGAGCCCCAAACAGGTGCTTTGACAGGACCTTTGCAAAGCAGTGTCTTCTACAATTCCAATAGTCTTTCTGTTTGAGCTTCCATGAAATCAAAAAACATGATTCCTTTCACAATAGCCAAACAAAAAATAAAATAATAGGAAATAGATTTAACCAAGAAAATGAAAGAATGCTACAATGAAAACTTCAAGATACTAAAGAAAGAAATTGAGGAAGATATCAGAAGACTGAAAGATCTCCTATGCTTGTGGAAGAATTAGTATTGTGGAAATAGTCACCCTACCAAAAGAAATCTACAGATCCAATATAATCCAAATGAAAATATGAGGGCCTCCCTTCATAAGCATAGGAAAAATTAAAAAGACAAAATTATATAGAGTTACAAAATATTAAAGATAGCCAAAGCAATCTGGGGGTGGGGCAGAGCTGTGAGATATATCTTTATACCTGATTCCAAGCTAGGAGCTATCATAATGAAAACAGCATGATACTAGCAAAGGGGAACACAAATAAATAAAATAGAATGAGGACTCAGATATAAATCTAAACACCACAGCTAAATAACCTTTGATAAAGATGCCAAGAATATAGAGGAATGAGGCAGAATCTTCAACAAATAGTGCTGGGATACATGGATTTCAATATACAGAAAAATGAAGCTAAATCCTAAACCCCAAAAACCTGCAAAAAACTTACCTCCAACTGGATCAACGACATTAGCATAAGACTTAGTAGCCTATAACTACTAGAGGAGAAAGTACGGAGTACATGGCAACTTTTAGGCAAAGAATAAGGACTTTCTGAATATGACTCTAGAAGCACAGAAAATAAGATCAGCAACTAACAAATGGGACCTCATAAAACTAAAAAGTTTCCATACAGCAAAGGAAACCATGAAACAAATAAAGGGAAGCCCACAAAATGGGAGAATATCTTTGCCAGCTATGTATCTCAAAAAACTAGGAACAGATCTGCCATGTGACCCAGTTATGCCACCCCTGGGCATGTACCCAAAGAACTTCTTAGCTTACTATAGAAATGCTTGCACAGCCATGTTCACTGTTATTCTGTCTACGATAACTAAGAAATGGAATGAAAACAGATGTATATCAACTGATGGATGCATAACAAACAGTGGAAACTATAAAAAAAATTGAACACTATTCAGTTGTGAGGAAAAATTAAGTCATAAAATTTAAAGGATGAAACTGGAAAAATTACTTGCTGAGGTTATTACCCAGGCCCCAAAAGACAAATGTGCAGTTCTCTGTCGTATATGGGTAGTAGCTTCAAATCTTGTGTTTTGTGTGTTTGGCTTAGAGAACAGGTGGTAGCCAGGAAACTCTCGTTGTGCCACTGGATAAAGGGATGCATATTAGGAAGGGGGTATGGAGCACAGGTGAGATGAAAGCAAAACACGAAAGTACGGAGGGCAGAAAAATTAAAGCAAGTAGTGGAGAAATGGGGACACTAGATGGCAAGGGAAGATTTGCTAGAGGGCAATTCTTCAAACTAAACTGAGAAATTTCGTGGGAACCTATGATCTTGCAAGTCCTGTAGACAGCATAATGTAGAACACATGTGAATTCAAAGACAGTGTGACAATCCTGGGAGCTAAAGATTTAAATGGGGCTGGGGGCAGAAGGGGAAGGAAAAAAGGGATAAGTGGGGATTAACCAAAACAAGGGATGTGTGAAGAAGCCTTATGAAACCCCACTAGTATAAGCTAACTACAGCATAATTTTAAAAGAAAATGAGTTTGAACAGAAATGTCCCACATGGGAGAATAATGCTGCTCTCAGAAGATGTAAGTTATTAAGTAAAAATCTCAGTGCCAAGCACAGGTTACCTCCCTATGAATTATTGGTGAGGGAGGCCTCAGAGACACCCTAAAGAGGACTGGCTATTAGCATTGCCCTTGGCTGCCATCATAAATACATAATAAACAAACATACATACATACATAAATATATTGCTGGAAACAAAATGTACTTCAGTCACAGGACATAAAGACATCAATACTGATTGACCAAGAAACTCTTTCTGCTAGCTACCTTTCTTTCTTTTTCTTTTTTTTTTTTTTGTTTTTTGTTTTTTTGAGACAGGGTTTCTCTGTAGCTTTGGTGCCTGTCCCAGAACTAGCTCTTGTAAACCAGGCTGGCCTTGAACTCACAGAGATCTGCCTGCCTCTGCCTCCCAAATGCTAGGTTTAAAGGCAGGCAACACCACTGCCAGCCTTCCTGCTAGCTACCTTTCATAATGATAGAAAGTGCTATGGGGAGAAAAAAAAATCAATCGTCTTAACCAATGCTGAACTTTGCATTCTATAATAATGATGTGTCAGACAAGATATGCCCACTGGCTCAATAGTTTTCTGGGGTAACTAATTACTTTCTTGACTGCATTTGAGGCATGCTCCATAGGAAGTAATTCAGACCTGGTACTGTAAACATGATCAATACTCATGGCTAGGGACTCCATAGGCTATATGGCAGAGCCTATTAATTGTTTGCTAAATGGTCATGTTGACAAATTCCTTTTTAAATATTTTTGTTTATATCCATAGATTTGTGCTGCTTTCAACCTTGGCCACAGAAGCATTTTATTGTAATGTGCAGTGGTTAATGAAGAACTCAAACTCTTCAAGAGGCTGAGAATAAGCTCAGCCATGGATGAAACATCTATATTACCGCTGCCACCACCACCACTTCTAAAGCTTAGGAGACATCACAGAAGAGGGGCTGGAAAAAATATAAGAGCTGAAGGATGGGAAGAATACTGTGAAAACCTGGTCTGTGTATATCACATAGCTGTTACATACATGAACTCACAGCAACTCTGGTTACAGATACAAGACCTCCACAAGATCAATGAAATTAAGAATTCAGGCATAAAGGGGGAAGGAACTCCCAATGCCCCACTAATAGCAACTGATAACTACTAAGTAAGGGAAAATCCCTTTTGTGTGAGGATAGCAATTTGTAGGTTGTTCATGCCTCATTGGATGATCCAAACACATGCACATCTGGGCCCTATTGATTGGACTTACTAGGTTATAATAAATGAGAGATAGGAGATATGTTGTAAGGTGTGTGGTGGAAGCCGGGGGCAGTGAGTGAGGTATGGGAGATGAATATAACCAAGAAACACAGTATAAATATAAGAAAAAATATAAAAGGCCTTTATTTAAGCTATCAAATTTGGACATATGAAGTCTTTCCCTGCCTGATTTCATGATGAAATCCACAGAAAAAAATTAAAAATGCTGAAAATCAATCTGACCCAAGTTACTCATCTTCCAGAAAACAGACAATTTTTTTATTAAGATTCAGAAAAAAATATTAAAACAAAAGTGTTGGTAGTGATTTGATAAAACACTGGCTTGGTAACCTTGAATCCTCACCTTAGGAATCCTTGTCATGAGAAAGGACATCAATTTGCCTAGCTTGGACTATAAGTCTTCCCTTGTTAGTGGTGTAAGAAATTGTTTTGAAACAGGTTGTAAGGGAGATAGCTTTTCAAGTATGATAAGATTTGAGGAAAGTAGGAAGACATTTACAAAAATGCCTTCTTAAACCCTTCAATGACTATACAGGACAAGCTTTTCTCAGATGTTACCTCATAATTCTAGGGGCAGATGGTGTCAGCCTAGGGGATAACAATAACTTACTGAAGTATGATTTAGGCTATACCATCTATTTGCAAAGGTAGGTCCATTAGGGTCTCATTCATTCTTATCCTGCAGAATGGTACAGATATCTCAAGTCTGGTTTGTTTCTTGCCATATGATCTCTTGCAACACTCTCCTAATATTTTCACCCATTGGTGTTATTTATACAAGCTGCGGTATTCTCTAATGGCTATTCAAACCATATGATCCTTCCTCATCTCAACTTGAAAACCACGTCTCTTCCCACATTATCCTATGCATATTATCTGCAACCTTTGTGCAAAAACAATAGCAGGGCTGGAGTAATGAGTAATGGGAAGAATTTATAGGTCTGCTATTATAGCTCTGTTCCTTGCTACATCTAATCTATTCTTAGCCTCCTATGTACTGTACTTGTCTACAATTTAGTTGCTTACAAATGGAGGCTAAGTGCTAAGGTACTACTGCAGTAACATTATGTCTCTTTCTAGAAACCAAGTAGCCAAAAAAAGCACACTGTCCAACTATAGATGAGGCAGGTTCATTACTCACAATACTATTACTATTACATTGAAAGCCTGACATTATCAGCATGTTCAGATCTCTGAGTAGATCATGTCCTTGGACAAGTGGCCAAATGAGATGGAACATGAGTTCTGTATGCCCAGTTAAGCTTAGCAACATGTAGGAGCAGCAAGAAGATGATTCAGATGGAATAACTTATCCAAATTATAGATAAAAGCTGAAAGCCACCAGGAGGTTGTGGCACATGTCTTTAATCCCAGTACCTAGGTGACAGAGGCAGGCGGATCTCAGTAATTTCCAGGTTAGCCTGGTCTACTAAGCTGGTTTCAGGACAGTAAACAGTCAGAACTATACAGAGAAACCCTGTCTTTAAAAATGAAAAGAAGCTTTGAAAAGGGTACCCTGCCCCCTCTTAAGGAAGCAGGGGGAGGGAGGAGGGTTAGTGGGGGAGCGGGAGGGGACTGGGAGAAGGGGAGGAAGTGTAAATTTTTTGAATGAAAAATAAAAGAATATTTTAAAAAAAAGAAGTTGAAAGTCTAGAAGTTGGAGGATAGGAGAGGCTTGGAAGGTCTCATCTTGAACTCCAGACTCTTGAATAGAAAGAGAAACTATTCTCAAGCAGAAGGTAAGAAAGGAAAAAGAAACACATTTCTGACATTAGCTTTAAAAGTTTGCTGTATCAGCAATACTACTGTTAACTGCTTCCTCTGCAATAAGTATATTGTCAGTACCTCTACTGCATACTTTTGTATAGTTCTCTTAACAAAAGATTCAGGTAGGTGCTGTTAAATCATTAGTTTACAAAAATATGGTCACCGTAGCACAGAAAGCAAGAGCCACCTGTTCCTAGACATTTATTAATAAATAAGAAGGGTCTAATTCCAACCAAGAAAAAACAATTTCCAGAGCCAGTCATCTTGGCCATATATACTCATTACAGGAGTAGAAGTTGCAGAAAAGCAGAGTATAGTTTGGACTAAAAAGAAAATCTCCTAGACCCATCCTAAGCCATAAGCAATGACTTGAGGAGGCAGGGAGCTGTCTGTAGACTAATGATAACATAGATGGTAGTTTATCTTAGATAATCCATGGGAACAAATTTAAGGTTCCATGGTGATATATAAGAAGGAATTCATAGAGGAGTTTATGCTACATAAAGAAAAATTCTGATCATAGCAAGGTGGTGCATGGCTCATAATCCCAGCAGTGGGAAGACTGAAACAGGAGGATCATAAAATTAAGATCAGCCTGGATTACATAATTAAAATCTCTCAAAGCACATGCCTGGAGAAAGAGAAGGAAGGAGGAGGAGAAAAAGAAAGGAAGGCCAGAAGGAAGGAAGGAAGGAAGGAAGGAAGGAAGGAAGGAAGGAAGGAAGGGAAGGAGGGAAGCAGGAAGGGAGGGAGGAAGGGAAGAAGGAAGGAAGGGAGGAAAAGAAAGAGAATGAGAAAAAAAGAAAATTTAATCTCCATGCATCTTTAGATGGTCAAATATAGCTAATGGATAATATAATGTCATATAAACAACAATGAATAATCAAAAGTGCTGAACTGGAAACTGGTTCAACATTATAATTCTAATTATCTACAGGATCCTTGATGGATCCACATCCTATATTTAAGCCTTCATTCCCTTGCCTTGTATCTGTAACTGAGATGGGAAAAGGAATGATTAAACTTTTTCATAATATAGTAAAGGTTAAGTAATACCTAGTGATAAGGGAGAAGGGATGGAAAGGTCATGGCAGTAGAGGGAAAGTGGCATAAACATAAAATGCTTAGTTCCTCTAAATGTCTTCAGCAGCTTTCAATCCAAGAACTCCAGGTTCTGAGTACTACACATAGACTTCTCCACATATGTCCATATGTTCCTCTCTTTGAAAATGGAAGGCAGGCTATAGATGCATTTTCTTTCCATTAGGCTTTGTATATGATAATTTATGGTGTCAGAAAAATATTGTCACCCCCATTACTGAGTAACTCCATTTAAACTATTTATATAAATATGTGTATATGCATATGTTTTAGGAAGCTTCTACAGTAGTAGCTTTCCATATGACTTTTTAAAAAGTTTTAGTGTTAATTTTCCCTCCCCATGCTAAGTTCTCTACCCTTCTGTCCCAGCCCATATCACATATAATATTTCTTGCTTTGTTCCTCATTCCCCCTTTATATCACCTACACCTTATCTCCCCTCTATTGAAAGCTCACCCAATCAGCTTAGTATCGGGTTCCTGAATAATATAGGTATTCCTGTTTAAACACGTGTCTGAAGATTCAAAGATAGCACCTTCGTACTAGCAAGAGCACTCACTATTTGCCTTTCTGGGTCTGGGCTACCTCACTCGGAATACTTCTGGCGCCATCCATTTACCTGTAAATTTCACAATTTCATTTTCCTTCACAGCTAAAAAGCATTCCATTGTGTAAATGTAAGACATCTAGGCTGTCTCCATTCCCTGGCCATTGTGAATAGAGCAGCAATAAACATGAATAATCAGGTGACTCTATAGTAGGATATAAAATCCTTTGGGTTATGCCCAAGAGCGGTATAGCTGGAGTATGTAGCAGATCTATTTTCAGTGTTTTGAAGAACATCAACACTGATTTCCACAGTGGTTGTACCAGTTTGCAATCAGTGAATAAATGTTTCCTTTCCCCATATTTATGCCAGAATCTGTTGTCGCTTTGTTCTTGTTGAACTTAGCCATTCTGATTGGGCTAAGAAGAAATCTCAGAGTAGTTTTAATTTGAATTTCCTTCATACTTAAGGTCATTGAACATTAAACACAAAATATTTATAAATCACTTGCATTTCTCCTTTTGAAAACTATCTGTTTAATTCCAAGCCTCAATTTTTAATAGGATTGTTTTCTTGGTGTTCAGGGTTCGTTTTTTCTTTAAGTTCTTTGTACAGTCTAGATGATAACCCTCTGTCATATGTGTAGGGAACTGCCCAAAGTGACTCCATTTTATACTAGCTTTAGCTAACTTCAGCTTATGCTTTGTTCAATGGCTTCCCAGACCCTGCTATCCACATCCTGATGAGCAGAACCTTCTAATGTACCCGAAGTTTGGGGCAATCCATGTTTTACAAAATTAAACAAATTATTTAATCAACTAAAGCTTTTCAAACCTTTGTTACCTGGCCTACCTCTGGTATGATGTAATTGTTTGGGGATTTAGAAACCCTATCCTGTTTACTTTGGGGCCCAGAATCTTTTTCTGGTGTGAGTTTGCTCTAGAACACTGACAAATAAAGGACTCTTAATCTGACCTCACTTAGTGACACTTTGTTTTGTCTCTGGTGTGTAAAACACATAGCTGGTAAAGATTTTTTTCTCAGTTCTGTAGACTGTCTCTTTACTTGAGTGATGGTGTCTGTTTTAGTTAGGGTTTCTATTGATAAGACATAACACCATGATCAAAAAGCAACTTGGGGAGGAAAGGGTTTATTTGGCTTATACATCCACAGCACTGTTCATTATTGAAGAAAGCCAGGACAGGAACTCAAACAGGACAGGATCCTGGAGGCAGGAGCTGATGCAGAGGCCATGGTGGGGTGTTGTTTACTGTCTTGCTCCCCCTAGCTTGCTCAGCCTACTTTCTTATAGAACCCAGAACCACCAGTCCAGGGGTAGCACCATCCACCATGGGCTGGGCCCTCCCCCATCAATCACTAATTAAGAAAATGCCTTACAGCTGTATCTTATGGAGGACTTTTCTCAGTTAAGCTTCCCTCCCTTCAGATAGCTCTAGGTTGTGTGTCAAGTTGACAGCAGACTAGGCAGCACAGTGTCCTTCACTATACAGAAGCTCTTTTGTTTCAAGCGGTTCTATTAGTGAATTGTTAGTCTTAATGCCTGTGCTGCTGGGTCCTCTTCAGAAAGTCCTTCCTAATGCCTATAAGGTAAAGGCTATAACCTATGAGTTTTCTCCTCATATAGATACAGGCTACTGGGTCTTATGTTGAGGACTTTAATCCATTTGGAGTCGAGTTGTATGAAGGGGAGAGACAAGGATTTAGTTTCATTCTTTAATGTGTAGCAGCCCAGTTTAATAAGCACCATTTGTTGAACATGCTGCCTTGCCTGCAATGTGTGATTTTTTTTTGGCCCCTTTGTAAAAAGAAAAAAAATCAAGTGACTATAGGAATGTGGGCTGATTTGTGCATCTTCAATTATATTCCATTGATCAGTGTGTCCATTTTATGCCAATAACATGCTGTTTTGTTATTATGGTTCTGTAGCTACAATTTAAAATCAGAGAAGGTGATGATACCTCTAGCAGTGTTTTTACTGTTCAAAATTGTTTTTGCTATCCTTCATTTTTTTGTGTTTCCATATAAATTTTAACATTTTTTTCAATTTTTGTGAAAAATTGCATTGGAATTTTGAAGAGGATTTTATCGAAGTTGTAGATTGCTTTAGATAGGATGAGCATTTCCACACTATTGATTCTATGGATCTGTGAACATGGAAGGTCTTTCTATTTTCTGGTATCTCCTTCAGTTTCTTTCTTTGGTCTCTTAAAGTTCTTTTTCACTTTCTTTTTAGAATTACCCCTCCAATTTTTTGAGGCTATTGTGAATGGAATTATTTCCCTGATTTCATTCTTGATATATTGTAGATAGGAAGGCCATTAATTTTTGAGTTAATTTTGTATGCTGTTTCTTTGATGAATATGTTTAGCAGTTGTAGTTTTCTGGTGGAATCCTCGTGTTCTTTTGTGTATAGTAGCATCTACACAGAAAGATATTTTGACTTCTTCCTTTTCTATTTGTATACTCTTTATCTCCTTCTTTTGTTTTCTTGTTCTGAAATTCCAAGCACTATATCAAACAAGGGTAAAGAGAGTAGACACTTGTCTTATTCCTGATTTTAGTGAAAATAGTTTAACTTTTTCTCTGTCATGATATAGATTGTGGGCTTGTTGAATATTGCCATTATTACATTGAGATATGCTCCCTTTATCCCTAGATTCACCAGGACTTTCATTATGAAGGGATACTGGATTTTGTCAAAGGACTTTTTCATGCCTAATAAGATGAGCATGTTATTTCTGTTCCTGAGTCTATGTGATAGATTACATTAATTGATTTATATATTTTGAACCATCCCCGAGTATTTGGGATGAAGCTAACTTGGTCATTATAGGCCATTGTTATTGCTTTTCGTTACCATCCAGATATTGTTGAGGATACCACATACTTGATTCATAGGACATTTGAAGAAATAAAGCTAGTACTGACTCAAAGCCTCATCCCTACTGGCTCGCTTTTATAGTATTGGAAAGTTATATGCATGCTTCTGGGGCAGGGGGAATGAAATAATTCATCATATCCAGCTGTAAACTCTGGCAGCTACATTTAAACCAGTCTGGCAAGATATGCCCACTGAAGCAAGAGTGGCACAAATATTATGGTGATAACCAGTTACTTTCTGATTGGATTTAAGTTCCACAAGACTAAACTCATAACTGCTGTCATTAAAGGAGCCAAGAACCTGAGACGAGGTAGGATTTAAGCCAGAGGGGAGAATCTGGTACTATTATTCTGCTAAATGGACAAACTAACTCCTTAAGATTTATAGTGATGCCCATATATTAGTGCATCTCTTAATTCTTGTGTGTGTGTGTGTGTGTGTGTGTGTGTGTGTGTGTGTGTGTGTGTGTGTGGTGTGACATATGTGCCTGTCAGTATCAGCCTGTACTTTTGTATGCAAGCATGTATAGAGGCCAGAGGTAGACGTTAGGTGTGTTTCCTCAATTGCTCCCATCTTTTTTTGAGGACTATCTCTCAGTAAACTTGAAGGTCAATGATTCAGCTAGGCCTGAAGGTCATTGATTCAGCTAGGCTGACTGGCCAATGAGTTTCAGAGATCCACCTATCTCCCTGGACCCCACCACTGGCCAAGCCTGATAAGCCAGGATTTTAGGCACATGACAACATGCTCTGCTTTTTATATAGATTCTAGGGATTCAAACTTGGGTCCTTATGTTTGCACAGCAGGCGCCGTTACTGAGTCATCTTGCCAGCCTCACTGAATCCTTTTATGTCCCAACCTCCAGGAAAGCAAGATACCAAAGAAATCTAGAACTGAAAACAAAACATAACAAAGAAAAAAAAAAGAGGAAAATTTATGCAACTTTAAAATATATATATACATTTATTAGGTTTTCTTGGAGAGTGAGTTGGGGGCAGTATACATTCATGTGTATAGAAGACAGAGAATAAGCTGCCGAACTCAAGTTGTTGATCTCATTTCACCATGTGGGTTCAAGTGATCAAACTCAGATCATTACACACAGCAGTAAGCACCTTTACCAGCTGAGTCACCTTGCTTGCCAACTATTTACTTTTTGAATAACCCCATGCCTTGTAACGCAGACCTCACCACTCATTACTAACAAGGTGTTTTGTATCCTATATAAAAACTGCCCTAATGTATGCTCTCCCCAGGCTATGGCTCAATGTCAGAACAAAGATTCTTTTTCTGCACAGCATCAAAGGAAAACAGATTGAATGACTTGAAATGGTCCCTCGCAGGGAAAATAAAAACTTACCACAGGTTACTTAGAAACACAATCATGTGCCAGCAGAATCTTCTCAGCTCCCAGGGAAACAAGCCCAGGAAAGCAGGCAAAGGTTCCTACAGCAAGATATAGGCACTGATATTCTCCATGATCTGATTCACTTAACCTGATCAATGGATGAGAAGGTACACTGACTATTGTGTTGCTCTTATAAATCGAAATTCTCATTTCAAAAACAAATGAAACCAAGAACACATATGTATAAGAAGAAAATCCTAAAAAATGGGGAGACAGATTTAACTGGAGAGAAGACATATATCTAATAACTCCTTACAGAAGCCAATGGCACACAGTTTCTATTTTCATATACCTAGAATATCACAACTTAAAAAGCATTTTCAGAAGACCTATTATACCCAGTTTACAAGAAGGAAGCCTGAGCCTTGAAGATGCATAGGAAGATGATTAAGTTGTTCATCTATTGACAGAACTGAGGCAAGAATTTTGGTTTCTCATATACTCCACACTTTTTTTTAGCATGCTAACAAGTGTCTAGCTTGAACAGAACCACACAAAATACCCTTGCTTATTCATCCTAGAACTTGAACGTTAACAAAAAAAAAATGAGACATTCAGGTAAGAAATGGAGATTTCTCACTATGTCAGTCATCAGTTTAGCATGATGATGTACAAAAGTATCCATTTGATATGTCGGTTGAAGGAAGTCTTCTTTATTATACTTTCTTTTTATTATATGCCACTTAACCTAGGTATCTATTTCTAAGATACTACTGAATCTCAGCTTTTAGTGAGTCTCAATAAATTGGGCAACATACATATATATCATCCCAGGAAATTGTCCATTCACAAGTCTACTTTAAAAGTACTATGTCTATGTGCTACCTAGACCTAAACTAGACTGCAGACAGTGCTTCAGAGACAAACAAAAAAATAAAGGCCAATCATCCATCATCACATATCATACCAGTAGCAATTCCTAACCCAGGCAGTATTGGCTTTCACAATACCATTCTACCATAAATTTAAACCAGTACAAAAGAACAGACATAATTAATTCTAATTTTTGAGATCTACTAGAAAAGAACCTTAGTAATCTTCATCATGGGATCCCTCAACTATAGCACAATGGTACTATAAATTTAAACACAATCATAAATATTCATGAGAATTAAAAGGTCTATCTTGGAGCAAATAAAACTATCAATCATTAAATAGCCTAACATCACTTCTTTAACTAACAACAGCATTGTAGCTGACATCTACATTTCCATGGTATTCCCCAAGTGTCCCCAACAGTGATGCTGAACCTACTTGACTCTGCTTAAAACAACAAAAGAGATCACAAAGGCAATAAAATGTTAGTGTTGAATACAATTTGAAGCAGACATGGGATACTACCTTAAATACTCAAAGAATAAACACTGATATTGTAGAAAACACTAGAGTTCTATGTTATAGTTTATGCTCTGTCATTAACATTGCAGATCTGTAACCATACTATTCACTCTAATCTTGTAATTTGTTCTTGAGAAAGTAATAATTAGTCACATATGAATTGAGATATATTCTACATATATAATAAATATATTAAAACAGCAAATAATAAAGCATTATTAATGTTATACTGATATTATATTATATAATATTTTGAATATACTGGAATATAAGACATTTAATTTCACTTGTAGCTTTTTATTTTTTCTTGTGACTACTTTTCAACTACATCTGTGTATTTTATTACATTATATTTTCTAGTAGAAACATAATAAACAACATTTTTACACACCAACTCCAACATAAAAGCATCTAGAGCAATGATTCTCAACATTCCTAATGCTGTGACCCTCATATTGTGGTGACCCCAACCATAAAATTATTTTCACTGCTACTTCATAACTGTAATTTTGTGACTGTTAAGAATTGTGATGTAAACACCTGATATTCAACCTCCAAAGGGGTCAAAACCCACAGGTTTAGAACCACTGATCTAGACGTTCTTTAAAAATATTATAATTTCCCTATCTTTAAAGAGTTTTATTAAGCTAGCTTGCATTTTAGTGGAGCATTCCCTTCTTTTAAAAGTTGTTTCTTTTATTTAGCATATAAAGTAACAGGTATTATAGTATTTTCATACATACCTTATTCTTATAGTCACTCCTCCTCCAAGCCTCTCTTCTACTCTCTGACTCCTCCTGCTTGCTCATCTTCCTTGCCCCAATATATACCCTTCTACTTTCATGTCACATGTATCCTACTACCTTGTTTTTCTTTTCAAAGCCCCTTTAAGAGCTCTTCTTCCTCTTCCATGGTCTCTTTTCCAGTTTCATGAACTACACACATTCCCATTTATCTGAGTATAGTTTATTTCACTTAACATAGTGCTTCCTAGTTCTATCCATTTTCCTGCAAATTTCATTCTTATTTACAGTTAAATAAAATCTCATTCTGCAAATGCTTTCATCCCATTTTTTTATGGTTTCAGCTGTTGATAGACACTAAGGCTGGTTCTGTTTTTTTTTGTTTTTTTTTTTAGCTATTATGAATAGTGCAGCACACAACAGTAATGTGGATGTGCACAAAACTTTGTGGTAGAAATGAGAGTGCTTTTGGAATCATGGTAGCTAATCTCCCACTATGAAAACATACTTTTGGGGGTGCATATGAGGATGTCCTCAAAGAAGTTCATGTGAGAAGAGGATATCCCCTCCACCCGAATGTAAGCAGCACCATGATATAGGCTAGGCTCTTGGACTGAATACAAAAGAGAAAGTTAAGTTAGCATCAGCATTAATCTTTCTCTGCTTCCTGCCTGGTGACAATAGCTGTCTCAAGCTTCTGCTGCCATGCTGCCACAATTTTCAACTAAAACAGACCTAGAGTCACCAGGGAAAAGGGAATCTCAGCTTAAGAATTTCTTAGATCAGATTGGGATGTGGTCTTGTCTGTGAGGTATTTTATTAATCGCTAATAGATGTGGTGGGGAGACTGGCTCGCTGTGGGTGGTGTCATCACTAGACCACTGGGACTGAGCTACATAAGAAGACAAGCTGAGCAAGCCAGTAAGAAGCATTCTTTCATGATCTCTGCCTTGCCTCCAAGTTCCTGCTATGAGCTTTTGTCCAGGTTTTTCTCAATGATGGCCTAACACTTATAAGATAAAATATCCTCCTTGATGTATTTTGGTCTGGTGTTTATCACAGCAATGGAATGCAAATGAAAACATATGCCTTCCATGTCATGATGGATTATATCCCCTCAAACTATAAGCCTAAACAAACCAACTCTTGTTGCTCCTTGTCAGTTATTTGATCACAACTATAAAAACTAACACAGGTACATACCCAGGATTGGATAGCAGTTCTATGTTTCATTTTCAAGAAACATTAATACTCATTTCCATAGGGACTACACAAGGTCACACCACCAATCAGCATAAAGTTTTTCTTCCTCACATTCTTACCAGCATTTGTTGGGTTTTTGTTGTTGTTCTTGTTGTTGCTAGTGGTGGTAATGGTGGTGGTGGTAGTGGTGGTATGTGATGTTAGTCATTCTGATTGTGGTGAAATTATATTTTAAAGTAGTCTTATTAATGACTTACATTTTCCTGATGGTTGAAAATGTTGAACATTTGGAAAAATTATTTATTGATCACTTATTTTCATGTCTTCTTTGGAAAACTGTCTATTCAGATGATTATACAAGAAATGAGGGGGTGGCATTTCATTTGGATTCTAGGTTTTATTAATCTGTTCCTTTGTGATTCTATACAAAATGGCTACTGGGGATATGTGCCTGAAATTCCACTCATTTTAGCCGTGGTCTTAAAACCATCAGTGCTTGTTCATGGTTATTCTCTAAACTTTGACCCTGACACTAACTTCCCTAAGCCACCCTGATTTGTTCAACATTCCTTCTCATCCTATGGTCTATCTCCCTGAAAACAAAACATATTAATATTTGAGTGTAGTTTAATCATTCTTTTAAAAAAGATAGGGTGGTCAGCACAAGAAGCAGAAGCTCTGTGTGCATAGGGATTCACATTCGTTCTTAAGTCTTGTGGTTATTGACGGGCTCATTTGAAATACCCTAGGGACTGGCTTGTCAACCAGGAAAGCTGGATTGGGACACAAATAACATTTCAAGGAGTTAACAAAATAAGCCATAGAAGTAGAGAATAAAGAATTAGATATTTCATTAGAAAACACTCAGCGTAGGAGACAAGAGGTAATTTTATCTATTTCCCTACTTCAGGGTGGTGCCAACACCTAAATCCTATCAATCAGTTAACTGTGCTTTATAAGTTGATAGCCCCTACAGGATAGGTTTCTCTTTCAATTAATATGTCCAATATTTATATGTGGACCTTAGTAGAGCTAGTAAGGTGGTAAAAATGATCACAGCTATACTTATGATGAAAATCAAAATGTAAATAGTCATTTTCAAGTACTTTATACTAGTCAAACTGTGCTAAATTTTTATTAGCATGTGTTAGCTCATTAAATTCTTAGAGGAAGTCTGTTGTGGTCCCTATGTTTCAGTGAAAACCTTGCCAAAAAATAAATAAAAAGCAAAAAACGGATTGGTAGGAACTACTAAAGTTGCAATTCAAGTTAACTTCAATACTTTGCTCCTTCCTTCAAAATACATGTCATAAGGCCAACCTTTAGGCAATTTGAGCTCCAAAAGCCCAAGCCCCTCTAACCTTTTGTTTGAGACCCAGAATACTTAAACCTTATCTTAGAGGAGACACCAACAATAAAGATGGTGATATAGCTCGGCATATGTGAGGCCCTGGGTTCCTCAGTACTGAAAAAAATTAAAGACCTTCTATTATATGAAGTGAAGTAAAACATAACCCTGGCAATGCTGAAGCATGCATGCACAGCCCATTTATATTGGGTTTTGTGATCTGAGTTGATGAGGAGGACTGACCAGGTCTCTTCCTCAAGGAACAAGTTCCACCAAGATGCGAACTCGGACTGCTGGATTCAGAGTCCAGTATGTTATCATTACACCACAAGAGCTGGTGCAGGACAGATGGCTCAGCCATTAAAGACTAGACTTCCATTATATGCATGTATGAAATTCTCAAAGAATTTCTTTTTAAAAAATATAAAAGAAGAACACGGCATTCCAGAAGGTACTAACAGAAAGATATAGGCTATAGCAAGGGTGGCCATAACACACCCTCATAACTCTTTGCTACCTGTCTTCCCATAAAGAAATTTTTATTGTCTCTTTTTTCATTGTGATATCCCCTGGGGGAAAAATGATTGTCAAGACCACTTTGTGGATGGGAGAAGCTGGCCCTTCCAATATTCAAAGAACAAATTCAAACTAACAACTTCAAGGAAAACCATTATCTGGAACACATGGTCAGTTATAATCACCCAGAACAACCTGTTAAAAGGTGACCTAGTAGAAACAGAGACCTTACAGAACAACAGTATTAATGTTCAGGTTCTTTATGGTAAAACATCAAACAATCCATAGCCTTCCAAGCCTTTATAGGTTTCCTGTTCCCATACATAGCATGTCTTAGATCCCAGCCATTTGACTTTGCTATAAGAAGTGAGACCTGAGATTAGTAAGCTTCAGCCCCTCGAGAACAGGGAGTACACACTCTGACATTAACAGCTGAAGACTCTACCAGTCCATAATGGTGTTTATTCTTCTTCCAAGTAGAGAAACAAAGAAAAAGGAAAGAAGAATAGTTGATATAAGGAGAAAGAGATGAGAATAAGCAAAAATGAAGAGTGGAAGAGATAAGAAGGATCTAGAAGAAGAGAGGATCAAAAAGAGGATATAGAAAATAAAGAAAGAAGGTGGGGAAAAAGAAAAAGAAAGGTAAAAAAATCACAGCTACATAGAGGTTTGGGGGGAAAAGACTTCAAAACTATCCAAGCCAAATCTAGAAAGATAAAGATCAAACAAAAGAAGTGACTTATGAAAAGGTGAGCAGCAGAGAATGAACCAAAATAAAGAGATAGAAGAGAGGTCAAAAGATTAGAAAGGCAGAGATTTAAGAAAAGGGTAGGAGTGAAGCAAAAGAAGGAGATGAAGAGACAGAGAGGGAGAAAGAGAAAAAGAAATGAAAAGACAAAAGGAGAGAAAGGAATAGAGCAAGAGTGCAGGTCAGGAAAGCCAGGATAGGCAGCCAATGAGAGAAGAGCAGAGTGAAGGTTGGCACTCACCCTCACAAAGCTGGCCGGAAACCATCCCTCCTCATCGTCGATCTGGCCCCACCACCAATCCTTGTTGGAAGCATCCAAGACTTTGATGACGTCGCCAGCTTTAAATGCCAACTCCCGGTTGGCCATGGTGACGTGATCCCATACTGCCTCAGCACTAACGATGGAATCTCCAGTGATCAGCTTAGGAGACAAAATGAGAATGTGTTCAGTCCATACATCTGTCTAGTCTACTTGAGCATTCCCTCACCCCAAGTGCTCTACTTTTCATGGAAATGCTTACATGTTCCGGTGGTGAGATGTGGCGGTAAGGGGAAATGACACCAACATGCAAGCTATATTGGACTACAAGACAAACGATGCTGTCATTTCTCAATTAGCCAGTGCATGGAATAATCCAGCATGTGAATATGGACAAAGCATCATGCTTTCATCTATTTTCATGAACTCTTCTTCCCAACATGAATACAAACAAATAAACAAAGCTATCCATATCTCCTTGGTGCTTTAAAGCAGCCCTGGATCTTTACAGTAGAAAGGCTAGCATCAATGACTAAAATAAAGTGCAGGCATATTTGTTTTCAGTTCTTCATGTTCCTTTCCCTTTCCCCTCCTCCTTGAAACTGACCAATTAGAGTTGGTAGCACACTATTTAACTCGACCATATGCCTTCCCACATGGTAAGAGAGTATGGCATTCTTCAAACACAACCGACCCCAGTCCTATAGTTCCTACTCTCATCCATACTCAATTCCATTTAGATAGATCATGGGTATGAAAGAGTATGGCTTCCTTTGCTGTGCTGTGCACGATGAACTCAATTCGGGCTTAGATGCATAAAAAATTTGTTCAGCTGGCCTGTGGTTTAGCTAGGGAGTCCGTGTTGGCTTCATTTGACAGATTAAAAAGAAACCGATAATAAAGAGCTGAGGCCAGAAACTAAAGATCACTCAGTAAGGCAGAAGGTACACACAGTCCTTGATCTTAACCTAAGCGACTGAATTTCATAGAAATCAAAACTGGGCTCCACACACCAGAAAGCAAACATCTATCCATTACCACATGCACATGAACAAAAACACATATAGTCATGACACTCATTTAAGCACGAAGATAAGAATGGAGTGGGAGTTAGGCTGCCTCGCCCTGGCTTCTGACCACTGTTTCATGTTTACTTTCCCCTGAACGCTTCCGCCTTGTACCTATTGGTCTCCCCAGCATTTGTAGAAGCACATTTTGGAATTAGAGAACATATGGCCTGCCTGGCAAAAAGACTCAAACACTCTCTCTCCATACTCAATTACGGAACATGCCAATTTATAAATAAGTTTTTCCATGAGCCTATTTGAAGAAGAAATGTCTGCCTGAGGAAATCATAGTTCCATAATACCAAAGATAAAACATTTCAAAGACAGCAGAACTGTCATCTGAAGAATATTTAGCCTCCCTAACAGACCTATCATATAATATGTCCAGAGAATGAATGCTACAGTCCAATCAGAAAATGAATATGCAGAACACTGCACACATATGAACACATACATATGAATATACACAGCTTTTATGACTTGATTAAGGTATACTAATCTCCTAGGCCATGTCTAAGACATACTTCTTTGCTCAGGAGTCTAACCTCTATGTTCTCCACAGAAAGCTAGGCACAGAAAAATCTCAGTATGGAAATATCTAACAGGACCTTTTCTAATGTATTTTAAATACCTTGCGCTTCACTATTCACACACGATTTTCTCACCCACCATAATGCACAGTCTGTACTAAATGAGCTGTGTTTCACTACTGGCCATATTTTTTAAAAGTGAGAAGACTGAGGTTCAGTGAAATAAACTTGTTTTTCAACCAGTAACAATGAATAAATTACCGAAACAGGTCTTTAGGCCTCAGAAGCATCAAACCATACTACTAATATGGGCTCACTTATACTAAACTTACAGAATGTTATCATAAAAACAGATGGCCTTAAGGAACTCTGAGGAAGGAGATTTTAATCTCCTCTCTAACAAAATTCATTTTTATGTTGATCTTGTTTTCTTCCAAAGAAAAATAATCAATTTCTGCTAGTTCTGGTCTCAGTGAAGAAAGAGAACTGCTAGTCACTGGTTTTCATAGTTTGAATGTGGGATGCCCCACACAGGTTCATGTGTTTTAGAACTTTATCTCAGTTGGTGGTGCTGTTTTAAGGAATTTATAGAATCTTTGGGACATCAGGCCTAGATGAAGGTTACAGGTCACTTGAGCCAGACCTTGAAAATTAAACACACTTCTAATGAAAACCCAAGCTCTCCATGTACTGATCTGCCAAGATATGAACAAACTGCTATATGCTCCTGCTGCTATAGAAGGAGACAACCCAGCATCCATGCCTTCCTTGCCAAGATAGACTATATCCTCAAAAAACATGCACCAAAATAAATTTCTCCCTTACTTTGTTTCTGTCAAGTATTACATCAAAGTGATGTGAAAAGTAGTCTCAGTAAAATAAATATTTATAGATAAGGACTAAAGATGGGTCCCAACTGAGTGTTGCTAAATTAGCACAATAAACCCAGATAGACCAAATCTAGAGGATCATGAGTGTTTATGGTTTGAACTATATTCCCAGATTCTGATCAAGTGTCTACAGTTTGTTAGCTTTGAATATCAGCCCTCTGTTCAGGACACCATCTATTAAAAAAAATTCAAAGGCAGATATATCCTTTCTCTGGAGAATCTACTTTTAACTTATAAGCTATGCTATGTGGTTCTATACTCCTACTTGCTGCATGAGTTATAAAACCCTGAGCCAAGAACTGGCTGTTGTGTATGCAGAGGTATGATGAATATAATGAATCCAGAGGGTCTTCAAGCTATATGTAGCTTCTAAGCACATTTACCATAAATACCTGTCAGAGTAAAAGAATGTTCTTCTCCCATTTTCTGGGTATTTTAATAAAAGTAAATTAAATTTGAGCTAAAAAATGGTCATATGTATTCATTTTCTGTACAGAATTAAATTTTAATTTGCCACAAGGTTTTCATACATTTACGTACCTCGCACATTCATTTTTCATCCAGCATGCATTCAATGACCTGCTGTGTGCACAGATCTGCTCACTGCGGTTATTCATACTTAAAGATCAAAAAGCCTTTCAAACAACATGAAAATCTACCTTTGATTCTGAACTTTGTTACTTTAAAAAATAGTAGTGATGATATAAGGTGAAAAATGGAAAAGTCAAAGGAACAAAACAAAATGGAGCTGTCAGCATGCAACAGAAATACAGAGGAGTACAATTTTACAAAAGCCAAATGCAAGAGACTCCAACTATGCAACAATGGACTTCAGTTTCTTCATCTATGAAACAGGATAAAGTCTGCTTCAAAAGGCAAGATTACAGAAAGGGTGGATTAACATGACGGATATACAATGCCTAGAAAGACTTGGACTTAATAGCCTATAAGACTTCATGGGTAGGAGGCATTATGCATAGCTCCTGAGATCCATGAAAGGATTTATGTAGTACTGAAGTATAATTTAAAAGATAAGAGAATGACATATGCTGAGGGAAATAGCGGGGTACTTGAGGCTGAAGAAGAAGGTTAAGTCATCTGGAGTTATACGTGAAAAGGCTTGGATTTAGGTTGAAGGAAATGAGGTCAAAGTTGAGCGAGGAGACGATATCAGTCCTAAGTGTGGCTATTAAAATATAATCAATATTAGGAAACGATGAAGACTTTTAAGGAAAAGAGTTGATGACCAATACACTTTTGAATGTGTTATATATGGAGGGGAGTTAAGTGGATACATAAATATGTTGGAATTTCAAGAGAAGTCAGAGGAAGAGAGAAAGTTCTTGGAATTAGAAGAAATTGTAGAAACCAAGAAATTCTGTCTCGGAGGACAGAATTATGAGAAAAAGCCATAAACCTTAAAAGTTAATAACAAAGGGAGATGGGGACTAGAAGATTAGCCAAAGAAACAAATTGAAATAAAGCTGGCAGCAGATCATTGTAAATAAAGCCAAGAAAAGTCATTTGGGAGTGACTCTACCAGGAATTCCATTCTCTATTTTCCCCCTACTTTCTGCCTCACTTCCCACCAAAAGTCCTGATTCCCAATAGCCTCCACCCTTCATCCTGAAATCCCAATATAAAGCGAGGAGATGGTACTTAACTACTCTAGCATTGAACACAAATATTTCTAGGCCATGGAATAGCACTACTGTGATATCTAACAAATTAACTTCCAATTCCCAAGGCACACCGGGTGCAGCACCAAATACATATTACTTTTCCTCCAGATTTACCAATAAGTGGGGCACATAGTGCTTTCAATATGTACACTGAAGATACTCTAGGATATGAGTAAAAGGATGAAGGCTTATTTTAATCCAGGAAGTCGGAACTCTCATCTAAGGACTGTCCTTTCATCTCCTGATGATTCATTCTCCCCAGAAATCCCTATGCTACCATGAAGTTTGGTTTCTCTGCCTCCACTCTTCCCTGCCTATCTGCAAGGCTTTCATCAGTGGTTGGTAGATGTCTGAGGGTATTTATGGTCATGTAAAATGTATGCCCAATGGCAGGTTTGCAATGACAAAGGATAAAGCACCCTAAGATCACAGTCCTAACTCAGTTTTTAAGAATTGTATCACTTGTTTTATTCTTTTTGTTCTTTCCCTTTAGTTGAACAATATAACCCCCCAAAATAGATACTTAATTATTAACTTGACTGGCTAACAGAATATTAAAGTTTAATATCAAGAAGCAGAATACATTTAAAAAGTGAACTACTGGGACTGGAGAGATGGCTCAGCAATTAAAATCACTGGTTGCTCTTCCAGAAAACCTGGGTTTGATTCCCAGCCCACAAGGAGGCCCACAACTGTCTGTAATGCCAGTTTCAGGGGATCCAAAGTTCCGTAGTCAACTCCACAGGCACCAGGCACACACATGGTATACATATTAACATGCAGGTAAAAGACCCACACATATAAAATATTTTTTTTAAAATTTAAACACAAACCACTATGTGTTGTAAAGAATAACAAATGTTCCAACTGTTGTTATGGTAACTGAGCAAGATCTGCCTTCTAGAAATGTACATAGCAGGAAAAGGAAGGCTATGGAGGAAGGCTGTTACCTCCCTATGAAGTTTCATTTGTCCTTTTCCCCTCAGATGGCCCCTTTACTCAATGCCTAAGCATGAACAAGAGCCAAGTTCCATTTCCTGGTTTTCTCTAAGTTATATTTAAGACAAGCCGGGATTTTATGTTCTCTTAGAGTAGATAAGCTATCCTTTTAAAACAGTTTTGCAAATAGATGCTGACTGTTTAGCCAAAAGTGGGAAAGAAAAGCCATCCTCATTTTTTGACAAGTTATAACCCAGGCTACTGCAACAACACCTAAGAACCAGCATAGTATATAAAAGGGGCTCCAAATGGCTACTGGAAAAAGCGTGCCAGTAACCCCCCTGAATAAGGTGCGCTCTCTCTCTCTCTCTCTCTCTCTCTCTCTCTCTCTCTCTGTGTGTGTGTGTGTGTGTGTGTGTGTGTGTGTGTGTGTGTGTATGTCTGTCTGTCTCTGTGTGTGTGTCTGCAGTTACACTTTATTTTACTCTTTTATTTGTGCCCATGGTAGTGTATGCATATGTGCATATGTGTGGGGGCATCTGCAGATGCCAGAAGAGGGTGCTGAACCACCTGGCACTGGAGTTACAGTATGAGCTCTTACCTGCTGAGCTATCGCCCCAGACCATGCACTTTATTGTGACATAGGGTCTCTCAGTGAACCTGAAGCTCGCAAATTTAGTTCAAATGGCTAGACAGCAAGTCTTGGGGGACCTCCTATTCTCCACTGCCATAGGAATGAGATTACAAGTGTGTGGCACAGAGCCTGACCTTTAACACAGGTGCCTCATATATAACTCAGTTCCCCATATTTACACGATAAGCACTTTACCAACTGAGTCATCTACCTAGCTCTCTGTCTAAAATTTAATCAGTCAAATGGCACACTGAAATTAAATGTGATCCCTCAATCCCCTCTCGCTTTGGGCATCCTGTTGCGATGAATACTTTAGTTCTTCAAAGGATAAAGGACAAAGATTTCATTTTCGCAGTTTATTTCTTCTTACCCTTTCTTTGGGCTTAATGGATGTCTTTTATGGTCCATTGCTGAGGAAAATGAGAACCCATGCAGAGACTAGATGGCATTACATTAAAGCATAGGCTTCTGCCTGCATTTTCCCAGAACGGTTAGGAAAACTGAGGAATGGGTTTTACATTTTAGCCTTTGGCTGCTCCATAAAAAAAAAATCAATAGATATTTTGGTTTTTGTTCTCTGCTTAGGTCACCAGAGAAAGCATTCTTTATCGTGACATTCACTCCCATATACCTCCAGTTCCATCCTTCCCAATGCCTGTTTTCACCTCCAATGAAATATAAAATTTGTCATATTCCTTTCCTTTCTAAGTTTTCCTACTTTACAAAACTACTGGACTTATTCCTTTCTTCTTTATATCTCCCACTCAGATATAGCTTTCTTCACCTCCACTATCCCTTCTTAGATCTGGTCCTCAGACCTCAAGCTGCCTTCTAACTAGTCTCCCACTTCCCACATGTTTCCCTCTTCAAGTTACTGTAAGGAGTAGCTTGATGAATGTTTCGATTTCCCTTACTGATATTACTTTGTGATCATGAATATTAAGTAACTCCCTATCATCAATCTCTTAAAACTCTGTGTAAGTTAGTCCCATCTCTGAATCCAATCCTTGCCTCTAACTGGGCAAGAGCCTTCTTTTTTTCTTTTTCTTCATGTGATGCTTAGGATTAAGCCCAGGATCTTACATATACTAAGCAAGCTGCTCTACCACTGACCTACAATTCCAGCCTGGACTGCCAAATTGAATTTTATAGGAAGATACAATCCTACATTTGTGCCTCTGATGTAGCCATACTCTATAGCCAAGTTGCTTCTCCCCTTGTGATCTGGGTCACCTGCTCTTTAATTCTTTCACTGATAACTCCAGCCAGGATGGTCTCTCCCTCTGCTTCCTTTAGTAATTTCTACCTAGGATAAAATGTAAATAACAACTAGGAGAAGTTAAAGTTGTAAAGCAGAGTATAATTCTACAAATAACATCACTTGCATAGTGGCTATAGAACACCTGCTTAATCTACAATAAACTGTATTGTTGTTAACCTCTTTTTCAAACTTCTGTGACTAACATGAAACCTAAAAACCAGACAATCTCTCCAGTGGATCAGTAAGGGAGTTAGCATTTCTTTCAGGTTGTAAAACATAGTATGTGGACAAATAATTGATTCATACAATATGTATCCATGTGGCTTACAGGATTATTACATTTAGTTGGCTTCTAGATTTTTTTTGCAGTTTTACACTGGGTTTTGTTACAGCTCAGCAAATGTATCTTGTGGCCATCAGAGAAAGAAAAGAAATGACAGGCAAGAAAAACCCACTTTTAATGTAGGAAACAATGACAACTGTTGCTTTTTACTTCTTTCTAGGACATTTAGACCTGCTTGCTTCTGACTTCAATCTGGTTGTTGCTAGAGGCAAGCCAAAGGAGCTTAAACAGTGCCAAGTCACTTAGGTAACCTAAAACGATCTGAAAATCCACAGTCGAATTTTAAATTATTTTTCTTGGGTTACTATGAATAGTCCTTGGGGTTTCAGTTTTCCCCAGTCTGTGATTTGAACTTCAGTCTTGGAGTTTCCTGGCTAAAAAGCCCATAGGCTTCCAGAAGGGTAGGAGGAGGGGGCTAGAACTGCATGAAGAATTTGTCCTCTGTACCACCCACATGCACAGCTCTATAATCAACACCATAGCCAGAGGGTGGGTGGGCAAGGCAAAGAGAAGAAGTCATTTTTTCATCCATTTGACAGATGTCGTGTTAAAAATCTTGCTGGGAAAAGAGGATTGTAGGTGGGGGGAGGAAAGAAGGAAGAGCCAGGTTGGAACAGAAACTAATGGATCCAATGTCCAAATGTGACCATCTGGCTAAGGTGGCTAGAACAAGAACATCATTTATTCAACGTAGTAATGCCTATATCTAGAGAACAGAGAGGAGAAACATATTTCAATCCACTTAAATCACCTTAAAGTCTACTTGATATGATCTCCTAAGACAAAAGTTTAAGTTCCTGACCTTGGTATTCATTTCCAAAGAGAATGTGTCTCCTGCTCAAAGAGGAAACTGCATTTAAACAGTCCATTAGAAAGTAAAAGATGCTTTCCAGTGTCTCCTTGATTTCCCTCTGCCTATAGACTCAGGAGAGAAAACAGAAACTCCAACCTGGGTCAAATACCTAGTCCTTGTCAATAGTCTTCATGACCAGTAGGCCATGTTTCTCCTGTCAGTCCCAGGTTTCTGGCAAGCATTCAGTAAATGGTAGATGACAGAGGGGTTGGGACATTTTAGTGTACAATGACTGGGTCAGGCCTCAGGCACTGAAACTGCTCGCTCTGACTTCCCCTCAAATCTTGCTAAAGATTTAGAAGGATACATTATCAAAACCTTAACTTCAACAGAATACAAGAGAAGCAAAATCAAGCGTAATCTCAGGGCCCTAGGTCTATGTCTGCAAAAAAAGTGGTTGTGCTTAAGTAAAAGTACTTCAAATAGGTCAGTCAAGCTTATATAAGGCATATGCCTGTCTGGACTAGGCAGAGGGTGTCAGGGTGGAGAACGTACGGAAACCAGGGCCACTGATTACGGGACAAAGCATCTAATAAGGTTCTAGGGCTCAAAGTTGCTTTTTGACTTTGGGTGGGGCTCATGAGCCTGAAAATCAGTGGGTCCACATACAAGTGATTATAATAGGAGACTCTTAAGAGCTATTAGAACTAATTCAGCCCTCTATTTTACAGGTAAGAAAATCAAGGCTCCAACAAGAAAAGGTTCCTATGGTGTTAATTCAGTGAACAGCAGAGCTAACATTAGAAACTAAGTCTGAATCTTTCAGAAGAATAGCTGGCATTTGTTTTTGTTATATATACCTTTGTTGTTAAAAACTAGAGTTTAGTGCCTTAACTGTATGCTAATCATAGATATTTAATCATAGATCAATGTGTTTTATTATTATAATTTTACCTTCTACATGTGTCCCATACTATTATATTGTAAACCTTGAATGTAACAATACAAATTATTTTTTTTAAAAAAAAGAATGGAAGGAGAAAGAAGAGACTTCAGGAAAACGGGGGAAGGAGATTTTAAAAAAGAGACAGAAAGCTCCAGGCAGTGGTGGTGCACGCCTTTAATCCCAGCACTCAGGAGGCAGAGGCAGGTGGATCTCTGTGAGTTCAAGGCCAACCTGGTCTACAGAGTGAGTTCCAGGGCGGCCAAGGTTACACAAAGAAACTCTGTCTCAAAAAGGAGAGAGAGAGAGAGAGAGAGAGAGAGAGAGAGAGAGAATACATAAGACATGAAAGCAAAAGTGAGGCCATTGGAGTGCAGTGGGGAATCAGAAGCTTGAGAAGAGAGGGAGTGGGGGAGCAAATAAGAAATTATGGAAATGCATAATAAAAGCACATTTTCAAAAATTTAAAATAGAAGACTATATTAAACCCAATAGCTAAATACTACTTGATATAGTATACACTCCATAAAATCTCCTAATCAATATAAATGGCAAGATCAATGAGATTAAGCAACTAATATACCAAGAATTTCTAGACCTGCACTCACTAGCACAGCCTTCCACCCTACACTGGTCACCTCTCAGCTGCTTTCCAGGGACCCTGATTTTATCCTGGCCTCTTTCCCTCTTCTTGGGACTCATCAGATCATAGGTCCTTCTTTCCAGAAACCCTCTGGAAAACCATCTGAGCTTCAAGTATAGCCCTCTCCACTCAGATTATTTTGACTGCTTTCCAGGGATCATGGTATCCTCCCAGCTCCTGCCCATCTCTTTGGGATTGGCCAGATCATAGACTGACTGTTCCCAATCGGAGACCCTTTAGTCTACCCAATAGCACAGAGACATAAGCTCTTAGTTGCTTTCTGCTTACCAGAAATCATAACCTCCTCCTAGCTCCTCTCCCTTTCTTTGGGACTAGCCAGATCATAGATCAGACCCAACCAGAGGCTCTCTAGCTCTCTTACATGGCATAGAGACACAATAAGCTATTCATGGTACTCAGCACAAGTACCACATTCCAGTCAACCCATGGCAGTAGGGATGGGATGGGGTGGGGTTAAAACAGATCTATCCTCCAGGCCCAGGACAAAGGACACATCTTGTTCTACAACACAGTCTAGTAAGTCTATCTGATCCTACACTGCCTATACCATTTTGAATTCTTAGATTACTCTGAGTCTCATAAGGACCCCAGCCCAAACTAGTGAGCCTCTTATGTACACTTCCTAACTTCCAGGTTTGTGTCTAGTGGTACATCCTATGGACCAGCATAGCCTGTTGTGTCCACATGAGATCCACATTCAATGAAAGAAGCACATATGCCCAGGTCTCATTTCAAAAACAACATGAAAAGTCAAGACAGTATGTCGTTCCCCCAAATTCACTAGCCCTATGGAAATGTTCTACAATGAGAATTACCTAGATGAACCACAGGATACAGAACTTAAAAGGACAGTCATAATGTTGATCAAAGAATTCATGGAGTTTAAAGAAGACACAAATCAAAGGCTCAGTAAACCTAAAGACAATGAATTCAAAGAGAATGCTTGATTAATACCCAAGGAAATACAAATATAAGTCTGAATGAAATGGCAAAGACAATCCAGGACTGAAAACCAAATCCAATAAGGAGACAAAAATGTTGAAGAGAGACTGAAGTTGAAGTTAAGATGAAAATGAAAAACTTAATAACAAAATTTGAAGACTCAGGGGAAAGCATTGCCAGTAGAATGGATCAAGTAAGGCATTAGATAGACCATAAAGCAAAGAATATATAAAATTAAACACACACACACACACACACACAGGGGGGCAGGAAGGGAGGAAAGGAATTTTCAGGAAATGTGGGACACCATGAAAAGAAAAAAATCTTTAAATTATAGGCACAGATGCAGAAGAAGAATCCCAGGTCAATAGTAAGATTGTCTAGAGGAATTATCTATTTACCTAAAATCACATTTAATACATATAAGTCTGTATATCCATATACATAAAAAGTTTATGTGTTTTCATTTGGGTGGATAATGCTCCCAGCAAGATGCATAGGCTATCTAACAGCAAACCCAACACCAAGCATAGGTGTTTTGACATGTTGGTCAGGTTTGTCCAAGATACTCCCAAAACATTATAAGTTCTTGCTGTTGCCCTTTGTTGTCTCACAGAGGTTGAAGGTAAGTCCCTATTGCTGAAGACATCCTGCACTTCAGACACAGCGCCCAGAGGCCCCTAAGCTGGAACTTACCCAAAAGCCTCCCTGAGGACTAGCTTTCATAGTACAGTAAGATGTCATGCAACCTACCAAAGGAGGGAAGCAATCAGCAATCCTACCCACCTATGATGCCTATGAACGACAATAACCACCAGCAAGACAGGATAACCCTAAGGGTGCAATAGTGTCACAAATACCAGTAACCAACAACTATCTATTCGGATTTAAGAACTGCTCAACAAGAGGTGAATTATGTCTGGTACTGGAAAACATGGCCAACTACCTGGGGATAGTGAGGTCATGGATTTTGGAAGAGAATGTACAACTATCATGTTACTAATGCAACATAATTCCTTATTACATTCTAAATATTTATCCTTTTACTCACACATAAGTATAGGTCTCACCTATCATCAAGAAAACATCCCTTTCCAAAAGACAGAGATACAACTACAACACAACTGCACCAGAGGCTCAGAGATCACAGCAGAAGAGGAGGCAGAAAGAGTATAAGAACTGGAGGAATTCGAAGTTTGCTGTGAGATTGCATCTTCTAGAAATGTCAGAGAAGCTACACCAATAAATCTCATCAACATGGCTACCTAAACAAGATCTCAACAAGGACACCAAAACAAGCTAACGTGAAAGGAAGAAATCTCATGGGGCCCCAACACTAGACAAAGAACTATAAGCAACTAAGGAATGTTGAGAGTGAAAGAAATAATCTTCCCAGGAGAAAGGCCCCCAATTGGTTATCCAATGCCAAGTGATCATATACATAGAAGTAACATTGTACGAACTGAGCCATTTGAATTTATATGTATTAGTAATACACATACACACACACACACACACACACACACACACACACACCAAGAATGAAAAAAAAAGAGGCCATGTTTTGAGAGAGTACATGGGAGGGGTTGGAGGAAGAAACGTGAAGGGGAAATGTAATTAAATTTTAATTTCAAAAAAGTTTGAGAAACAGAAATTTTAAAAGAAGTACCATGGGAGCTCTGGAGATGGGAATAATGAGATACAGGTGTTATGAAATGGGAAAATAGAATATGGGTGCTATAATTGGGGCAGGATAATGGAAGACAATAGAGGAAGAACAAATAGCACTAAGGATTTTTTAAACCATAATGAATATTAGTTTATACTTACCTAAAATTACATATACTACATATAACTACACACACACACATTTTAAATGAAGTTATGCTACTTGGGATGATAATGCATCTGTTTAGAACTAGTAACTAACAAAAATCCCAGTATCAGGCATGAGAAACTTCAACCTCCTTTTGAGTTGTTGGTCAGAGAAGTTCAAGCAATTCCTAAAACAATATAGGCTACTGCTGTTTACCTTGATGCTTCCCAGAATTTGAAGACTGGTCCCTATTACTGAAGACACTATACTCATAGAATTTCAGCTAGATCTGAGCTGAAAGACTATTGAAAGTAATCAATAGTCCTACCCAACTGTGACACCTATGAACCACAAACATGACCAACAGGGAAAATATCCTTAAAGGTATAATAGTGGCATTTACATCTTGCTGGTAACTAAATGCTTCCTAATTGGACATAATGCCCCTTCAACAGGAAGAAAATCATGCCTGGTATTGAAAATTTAGCCAACTACCAAGGGTCAGTGAGATCATGGATCTTAAAGAAGAACCTACTATTGGCACTTTACTAATATAATTATAGTTATATAATTATTACATTACAGAAAGACACAGTTAGTCAAATGCAAAAAGTAACTGACTTTGGGGTGATCAGCTACAACTGATATATCTGCAACTGATACATCCCCCATATATAAGGCTCAGAGAACATGAAGGAAGGAATAGAAAGATTCTAAGAGCCAAGGACCATGAAGCCTGCTGCAAGATTGTGTCATTTAGATGTAAAACGGGTAGCTGGACCCATGAAATCTCAACAATATAGTTGCCCAAATAAGACCTGAACAATGACAACACCAGTAGACATGCCAATGTGTATGAAGGAAATGTCATAGATCCATCCCTAGATGAAGAGCTATAGGCAATTAACGACCATTAAGAGAGGGAGAAATACCCTAAATGGTTATCCAATACCAAGTGCTGAGCCCTAAAAACATACATCAAACGACACTAAATTGATTCAGCAAATTGAATTTACATATTTATTTGCATATGTATATGTAACAGTAATTAAAAAGAAGAGGTAATGTGTTTGAAAGGGAGCAGGAGGCGGGACATGGAAAGGGTTGGAAATGATGAGGAAATTATTTAATTATAAATTCAACACAAACATTTTTATTGTCTAATATTTTTCCATAAGCGAATAAGCTTCACTTAAGAGATTATCACTTTAGATATTTCTGGTATTATGTTCTTCACAGTTATATACACATTATCCCCTCATTACTACAGCCAGTCCTTGCTTTGTTCTCTTCTTCAGCTCTCAAACAGATCTGACCGTTCTATGGATTAAGGAGTATAAACATCTCAGAATGAAGGCTGAGTAAGACACCCCAGAATCTTCCTCACAACCAGAAATGTAGGCTTAGAAATTTCTAACTCAAATTCAATCTGAAATGCAACTGCTAGTTGAAAAACAAATGGAATAAGAATAGGCTATGTACAAGCCTGGCCTAATTATTTACTGTAATAGTAATAATTTGGACAATCCCACCACCTGAATTAGGTTACATAATGGTTAGTGTTGATTATCAACTTGACAAGACATGGAGTTATCTAGACCAGTCTCCAGGTACACCTATAAGGGATTATTTAGATTTAGACAGCCTCTAGGCATATCTTGGGAGAATGTCTTGATTAGGTTAATTAAGGTGAAAAGACCTACCATGAATGTGGGGAAGACATTTCCAAAATTCGGTGTCTTAGTCTATATAAGAAGGAGAAAGCTAGATGAACACATCCATTGCCTTCTGCTTCCTGATTATGTAAGACATGTGATCAGTTGCTTTAAGCACCTATTACCTTGACTTCACCACCATGATGGAATATACCCTTCAACTGTGAGCACAAATCAACACTTTCTCGCTTAAGTTGCTTTTAGCAGGTGTAGTGGTATGAATGAAAATGGCCCCTATAGGCTCATATATCTGAATGCTTGGCCCACAGTTGGTGGGCTGCTCAAGAAGGATTAAGAGATGTGGCATTGTGGGAGGAGGTGTATCACTGGGAATGAGCTTTGAGGTTTCAAAAATCTACACCAAGCCCAGTCTCATATCTCTCTCTGTCTCCTACCTGCAGATCTGGATAGAAAGTCTCAGCTACCACACCACTACCATGCCTGCCTGCTACCATGTTTGCCCTATGATGAAAATGAGCTAACCTTCTGAGGCAAGCACCTAATTAAATCCTTTCCTTTGTAAGTTGCCTTGGTCATGGTGTCTCTTCACAGCAATAGAACAGTGACTAAGGCAGCAGGGTACTTTATCACAGCAATAGAAAAGCAAATAAGACAATCTGCTTTAATGAAAAGATGAGGTTACCTTTGAGCTATTCTGCTATCTTAATATTTTAAGCAGGTTTTAGAGGCAGGAGCAGGAGGTGGGAACAAAATTGAGGAATATGGGGAAGTCAAGATAAGCTCCTGACTACCCCGAAACCAACTGTAACTGGAACCTGAATGAAATCCTAACATTTCAAACAGTCCAGACCCATTTTTGATGTTTCAAGTAACAATTCCCATATCCTTTGTCAAAATGTATTCTTATAACCCAAATCCCATGAGATGGTATGGGTTAAGCCTATTTTAAAGAACAGGAAATTGAAGTTCAGTTAAATTTTGTTCACAATGTCTGGGACTGGGAGGGAACCTAAACTATATATCCTAGTTCCTGATCTCCCCCCTCAAAACAATAGATAAAACAAAGTAGATGGCCATAATATAAACTCTTTGAGATATTTTCTCTCCTGGAACCAAACCGGACACCCTAGGGTGCTTCCTCAAGCAGAAGGCAAGTACAGTAAGTCTAGGATTGCTTTTCTCGGTTTTTAGGGAAAGATCATGTCCCTGATGCCTCTCTTCGGTCACTCCACTGATCTCCTGATGAACCTCAGCTATTTGATCACATAAATGTTGCAAACCTGGTGTCTTTCCTAGCAGTCTGACTTGACATCAAAAAGCCATGTGAGTGGAAGCAAAACCAGCATGACTTTAAGCAACCTGACCCTATCAAGGTATACTGCCTGACTTCCCATGGTCCCCTTTTAGGATTCTTCTTTCTATGCCACTTAAACCAGCTCAAGGATAGAGGAGATGCGGATTTTGGGGTGGAGATCAAGTACATCTACAAAACATTTTGAATCTTAGAGACTCGACATCATTTGAGGGTAATTGTCATGCTTCTTAGAAGTAGACTGAATAAGACCCAGACAAAAAAGTGGAAACAAACAGGCTCAGCCCAGAAAGGAAGAGTACCAACCGGAACTCCTGTTTCTTGAGGTTGAGTCCAAAGCTGATAAATGTCTCCAGGCTTTAACAGTCAATGGGAGCGCAGCAAAGGTTATGAAGCTCCTTCTTAAGAGCGGTTTCTACAGGTGGTACACATTGGTTACCTGTCACACTGCTTCTCACCCTATATCCAGTTTAGGGTCATCTGCTTCCAGCTCCAGGCTGCAGTACCAAAAGCCAAAAACTCTTCCTCTGGACACCATGACCTGGTTTCTAGCTTGAGGAATTCTAAAAATAGTAGGCCCTCTTTAATGGGGACAAATGGCCTAAGCCACTGTACTTAGGGTCTTAGTTGTGACCATTAAGGTTGTGGCTGGTCTGTCAGCCCAGATCTAATGCAAGAGTTGAGTCATTGACCAATGGGGTCTGTCCTTATGGATCTTATCACTCACCCTCAAACCTCCCATCTACAACTCAGATATACATTCTGATCCAAGGTATTATTTCAGCTCCAAAATGAACTTCAATATTAGGTTGCTTTATGTTTTCTAGGATACTGCTTTACAATTGCATCACTCTGGAATGTTTTCTAATTAGACAGGGATGAAGGAGCAGGCTTTAGATTTCTACAATGATCAGTGCCAATTTGCTTTTTTTCCATTCTTTTTATATCTGCCTGTTTACTCACCTCTGAGGTCTCCCATCTGAGTTCTGTTTTACTTATGGAGCCTGCTATGACATCCCATCTTTAACATCAGTTTCATTATTTTCTTCCTGCTTTCCTATGCCTGATGGCAAAGATGAGGCAAAGAAGGCCAGAGGAAGCTCATAAGAGGTCCACCAGAGATGACCAGAAACCTGTCATTACCGCTTAGAAGAAGAAAGGTATACGTCGAAGTTGGCCCCTGGGTTAGGATACATTCTGCACAGGTGTGTCCGGCATATGTGAGTGTGTCCTATAGGTGTATTCAAGAATGTCTCATGTTGTCATTGTAGAATGTTTTTCCAAGTATGTCCTTAGCATTTTGTCTTTCAGGGATCTAAGTGTGTGCCCAGGGATGGGGTGTTAAAAGCATATCCATTTATGCATCTGAATGTGTTCCATGTGTATATAGGTATGTAGTATACACATGTTTAAACATTAAAATATATGCAAGTATACTACATGTGATCCTGTATATATCTTGCTTTTGCTGAGAATGTTCAAATGTTAGAAGGGCAGTGAATATTTGTGCTTTAAGTATGCAAATGTGAAAGTACTCACCAACTGTGTATGCCCTACATAACCCAAGTGTGTTCCACACGTGTGCCTGAGTGTGCTGTATGTATCACAAATTACTTACATGTACATGTACGTATTGGTATGGATAAAGGGCACTACTAGACAATGAAGATAAACCAGTTTTACTTCCCAACAATTTAACAGCTTTCCTTCAATACACCTGGGTCAATCTGCACAAGAGCTAGTCAGAGAATATGGGTTCAAATTTCATTTCCAGTAATTTATTGAAAGAGCTTCACACTGCGAGTCCAGCAGCAAGTACTGAACAGATACAAGTCACTGATCAAATACCAACTTGAAGTCTTCAAGCAGTTGCTTGCCTGTGCTTATGCCTCAACTTCCTAAGCAGCACTATGAGGGAGCAGGCTTAATGCATGACTTCTTTCTCACTCATTTAGTGATTTCTCACCTTAAGTACCAGGGGTTAATTTTGTTTCTCCCTACCATAATGTATCCAAATGCAGATATGTAACTGTAAACTAGCATCTGAAGTGTCTTATCCCAGTTAAATCCCTTCTAGACAAAGGAAAATTTCTGTCAAACATCCAACACTCATTTTCCCAGGGGCCTTAGTAAAGAGGAATATAAGCATAAACAAGGCCTCAAAGGCATATACTATTCAATAAAGCCCAGGGAAAACTGTGTATGGTTTATCTCAATGATTGTACCTGATCCTTTGGAATAACTATAGGAGGTAGGGCAACATTTTGTTCTGTTTTATGAGACAGGGTCTCACACTATAGACACGCTGCCTAAAACTCACTATGTAGTCCAGGAGAGCCTTTAATTCATGGCAATACTCTTGACATAGGCTGCTGAGTGCTGGAATTATAGGTATGAGCCACACTATTCCTGGCTTAATGGGCAGCCTTTAAGATCAAGGCCCACTCTTTAAGAGCATATATATATATAATATATATAATATATATATATATATTATATATATATATAATGTCTTCAGAGAAAACATCCCAACTAATCAGGGCACAACGGGCTACCAAATTTAGATAATTTTTCTACATGTGGTAAGGCTTCTCAAGCATTCTTAGATAATAGATATGCAGATAGACCTAGCATATATGGAGTAGATGTACCTGAAATGCTAGCTAGTGACTTAGTGTTAGCAAGGCTAGAGCTACCCAGTGGTATCCTCCACTCAGTTCTTCCTGATGTCTTGACTAGCTTATTAATTAATTAATTATTATTATTATTATTATCATTATCATTATTTTGTTTTTTGATACAGGGTGTCACTGTGTTATATAGTCCTAGCTGGCCTAGATCTCAATCAGTAGGCCAGGCCTTGAACTCACAGAGATCTGCCTGACTCTGCCCCCCGAGTATTGGGACTAATGGTGCCTGGCTAACTAGCTTTTATTAAAAAAGAAAAAGACCTAGATAGAAGCAAAGGGCACAAAGCAGTTTTAGGATGAATTCCTTGTTCAAAGTATCCAAGGACTAGAAATAGCTAGCTCAGCCTAGCTCACCACCGCTTTTAAAGCACCACTGATCTGAGTCAACGAAAGCAATACAGAACTATAATGGTTCTCATTTATTAATTATTATTGTGGACTTTTTTGGGTGGGGGGAGTCAGGGTCTACCTGCGTTTCTAAAGAAATTTCCATTCTCCCATCTCAGGCTCCAGTGCTCTCTCACCTGCTTTTATCTTTTTCATCTGCCCCCAGAGCAGGGAGGAAATATTTCCGAACGAAATGATAGAGTTAAAGATGGAGAACAGTCACTTCTTCTATGTACGTCATTGGTCAAAAGCTTGTGATTTCAAAACAACTCCAAATCATATTTTAAAAAACCTAATAACATATACAACAAATTTTAGCCAAAGATCTGGGGGCCAAGGGCTGTTTTTTAATTGCAGTGTGTTTAGGTAGTTCAGGCTTGAGGGACTTGAAAAGGTGCTAAATAATAACACGATTAATTTGGGCTGTCTTCCAAACTCCTCTTTTAGCTTTGCAGGAGATAGGGAGAGTGAAAACTGGTTTGCTATTCATAGCAACATGTGTGTGGCTCCACAGAGAATAGAGCTGGGGATAAATAAAAGAAAGCTTCTTGTTGAAAAAATTACCCCAGCTTTTCACCACGAATCCAAGCACAGGATGGATCATAAAGCCTTTTCTTTCCAAAAGACAGAACAAGAATACTCTCTGCTATGGTGGAGAGAAGCTAGATACAGAGACAAAGGGAGTTGTTCAAGGGCACTCAGTGACTGGTTTCCAATAAGCATGTCCTCTGTATTCAGGGAGTATGGAGTATCAAACCCCTCCACTGTGTCAGTCACATATCTCTCTGCCTTAGAGAGCTCTGAGATTATGAGGCTCCACTTATAAATGAGAAAATCAAGTCAGAGAGGTTGTTTTGCCCTGCCCATTGTCACAGACCCCTACTTTGCATTAACACATAAAGGTTTCTAAAGTCACCTCTGGAAGGAAAAGACCAGAGTAGATAGCACATCTTATGGATTCGGAGCTCGCATCATTATTGGGAAATGCTCTAGCTTTAGCCTTACTACAATTGCATTGTGTTTCCCTAGGCAGCTATTGTCCTCCCTGTGTCTAGTTCCTCAGCTTCCACAGTGAGAGGATTAGACCTAAGACAGCTCTGATGTCTCCTTTGTAGCCGATAAAGTTGTCTGGAATGACTAAATAACACTGTAACTTCCAGAGTTTGAGTCTAGATCAAGCTGAAAGCAATTATATAATAATTGAGTCTTTGCATCTCAATTCTCTCAGTCTCTAGCATACCTCCTTGACAAGGTCACAGGAAAATTCAGGTGACACAAAGTATGAAACCCACTAAAAATATAGCCTAACATATTAGGCTATGAACAGGGAAAGTCAAGAATCAAGTATCAACTAGTACCTGTTCCTTTTCCTTAAAGCATATGGATGGTTTAGTAAATCTTAAGTATTCCTGTGCAATTTAATCTCGATTTGCACATCACTTGGCTGGTTGCAAGATCCAAAATTATTAATAAACCCCTCCACTACCGTTTTGTCCTAAGTACAAAATAATGTCATCATTTTGCCTTTGTTCTGAGCTCCACCACAGTGCCTAGTTTATCAGAGGCCCTCCTAGAAACACCTCGCTCCTCCTGTGCCTTTATCCGAAAACCAAGGCACCCACTACTCAGCCCTCTTGCCAACCAGCAGCATTCACCAAGAGGAGGCAGGAAGAATGTGGGTGGAGGAGAGGCTGTGGGAGGCTTAGCTAAAAGTAACTATTGCCTTTAGGCACCACTCAGAGTGGGTGGGGGTGGGATCTTAGCACATCCTTTCTGCAGCCAGCTGGGCATGGAGGTGCATGGCTTCTCCTCCTCTAATGAAGGCAGGCAGGCGGAGAAATCAGCTGCCAAAGCCATTCCAAGAGCTGGCTGTAGATGAACAGTACTGGCCTGCTCTGGGCCCTGAGGGTGAGATTACTCAGCATAGGGCTGCATCCACAGCTTCTTTGCCTCAAGAAAGCTAATGTGGCTTACAGAAGATTCTGTGTTCCTGCCACCCTTTTCCCACTGCCTAGCACCCAAAGGCCAGCTCCCCTCTCGGAGGTTACATAATACTATTCTTCTCTCTTCAGCTTTCTTACTTCAACCAAACCTGAAAAAAACATTCAGACCCCAGAAAGTATAGATCCAGAATCCTGGGAAAGGATAATGGTTTACAATGGCCAAGAACCTGATATGAGGAATCAGGACGCTAGACCCATCGCTGCAACCTTGGACACCAGATTCCGACGGTGCCTTAGTTTTCTTCCTTGGATAAAAGGAGCGAAGCAGTGTACTGCAGACTGATCAGGTATTTTCATCTCTTCCCGATAGGCAATTCTAACCTTAGCCACGCACCCATCCATGGGTATTCTGTCTTCCAATCATTTTGGCTAATCTGGGAAAAGGCATCCTTCTCCCCAATCCCCCTAGTAAGTAAGGTATGCATTGACAAAGTGATAACTTGGACCTTTCCAATCTCTTCTCTATTCCTGTCATAAGGTGCTTTGACCCATTCTACATTTTCGTGTCTTATATAGATTTTTTCCTTCCTTAAAACCATGACTCTTCTATTAAAGCAACCTAATTTTAACAAAGGTAAAGACCTTGATCTGGCGGCAAGGTGGGTAAAGGGACAGAGCCTGATCTATTGGGTTAATGCTTTTCTAGTACTTTCTTCTTCTACAGGTCTGTCTTCTATATATTGTCCTCTGAGCACGCACACACAACTCTGCCACTTTTCTCCTATCAACTCTCAACACCATTGCTAGAAGCTCAGTTGTTCAAAGTAGGCCAGCAAGTAGCACAGAAGACAGGCAAAGGCAGGAAAGAGCTAAACTCGGACACATTCCTCTCAACTTCTACTCGTCTCCCTCTTTGGTCCATGTTTTAAAGCCTCTTAATGACTACTGCAGTATATCAGAGGACCCCTTCAATTCTCACAGTTGTACCTACATCCTAACCACAATGTGACTACACCAAGCACTGCAAGTGGTAGTGACAGAGGGCTCAGTTCTAGGTCAGTCACTACATACCACTTCCTTTTGTGTAACATTAAGAAAGTTGGCTTAATCCTTCGGAGCCTCATTTCCTAAACTACTTTTTTATGGGGGGAAGGAACCAATGGAGTTGCTAGGGGACTTTGTTGAGTATCTTACTTACATACTATTAGTCGTACTAGTACTAACCAAATGAGTGACTTTTTAATGTTCAAAGTGGTTCTAAGCTGTCAAGGCAGCCAGTCCTTAACTCCTAGGTTTCTCCATACCTATGAGACTGGCTCTGTATTTATAAAAGACAATTCTCAACTACTGAAATGACATGTCTTTTTAACAAGCTGAATCCCAAACTGGCATACGACTACTACTCAAATCAGTAGCTGGCTCAAAGAATGCAATCTAAGTTTCACTTGCTACAGAGAAAACCTATTCCAAGTGTAATTACAAAAGCAGATCTATTACTTCCGTAGCCATCCTGCGATTCCAAGGCTGCTGAAATGAACCACTGTATTGCCTGCAGCATTTGAATAATATTCAACAGAAAGTTAGCACTGATTATTTGAGATGGAAGAAATATGTGGAACCATCTAACTATCCTTATTTTGCAAATGAGGAAAACAAACTTCAGAAGGTAAAAGTAATTTATTTATAGTCACTTAGGAAACTAGCAGAATATGCATCAATACAGCAACTATACAGAAATTTATGTTACTAAAAGATTCAAACTATCAAATGGTCAAACTGATTATTATACCCTATGAATGTCCTTCTTTATACTTTATTGCTTTTACTCTAGTACTTGGGATAGAACCCAGAGCCTCACATATATTGAGCTGTAACACTGCGCTATACATGAAGCTCAACCTCCTAATTTTTTTAAACACCTCTAGACTATTTAAATAGCCAACACAATGCAAATGCTATAAAAATAGTTACTATACTGCATTCTACATATGGATTCCTTTTCTAAATTTTTCTATTTGTATATGCAGTAGAACCTGTAAATACAGAGAATCAAAAAGGAGAGAGTCTATGAACTCTTAGTTTTGTTAATTCCCCAAGGTGATTCCAACATATAGCAAGGCAAAGAACTACTGGGTTAATGGAGAGAATTTGGCAAAGCAAAAAGGAAATCAGGCAGTTTACAGAACCCTTAAAACAAAAATATATTCTGTTTTAAAGATATAGCCATGATGTTTGACATTCCCAACAAGGAAAATTCCAACTGTGGGACTGACCTTCAGCTAAATTCTGTACCCAATTAGAAAATACCTGATTTGTGGACACTGAAAGAAAACAGGGCACTGTGGAGCCTGCAATAATACTTACCAGGAGTGAGATGCCAAGCAACATATTCTTTTTCTAAAAAGACCACTAGTATGACAGATAATAGCTATAAATGTGGTGTATCCTAGTGCCCATAAAGCACACAAAACAAATCTCATGCAATTTTGTCCTCATCAACACAATGGTAGGACAGATAATGGCACTAATAGATGAAGCCAGCACTTATTGACCAAATGCATAGAAAAACTGACAGACTCCAACTTCAAAAGGAGGCACTATTAAGATATCAAAGGAGTAACACTAATTTCATCATACAGAACAGTCTTTGAATCAACTTGTGTGATGCTTTTTCAAATTTCAGATAATGCAGTATTAATAGACATTGCTAATCTTTTGTATGATATGAAGAACTTCAAACCTCCAAAAGGCTGAAACAATACATACACAAAAAATATTTTAACTGATACAGTACTAGAAAAAAAACCCAAATTTCTTACACAGGATGAGAAAAATTAAAACTCATAGTGTTACAAGAATAGACCAATCAAAACAAATTATGACAAGTTTTGAAACAAATAAAAAACCTAAACTGACTTAAAAGACCAATGTCAAAAAAGAACTGTACTAAACCCAAAAGAGTATTCTGCATATCTGAATCATCTGGAGGAGGTTTACATTCAATCATTCATTTCCCAGAAACATCAGAGCCCCTGCATATTTGATCTTAGCTGGGCACCAGGTTGAGGTATCAATTTGGGTATCATGGATTTTGTTGTTGTTCTTGGTTTCTACTTTTTGGTGCTGGACCAGGCAGTCGAGGATCTGGTGAATACTAGACAACCTACCCAATCCTGGCCAAGACATATTAAAATCAATATAGAAAAGGATATGTGCCTTCCAAAGGACAAGTGCATGAAAACTTAGTTCCTCCAAAACATTTTGTATCTTAGGTTTCAGCAATTCACTTTGGCTTTTACCTTGATGATTCAATAGTGACATTTTCTTTTCATAAGACTGGCTAAACACAACTGTTTGGTGATTGTTCACAACATTTTATGGACTAACTTTTTTTTCCCCAAAAGTACTATATAAATGAAAGGTATTATAAAGCACTAAAAATGTAAGCATGCAAATCCAGAGGAGTCACGTGACTTTGGGAATGACTCATCCACACCTCCCTCTTCAGTTGACCCCTTTCAGCTTCACACTAACTGGAAAAGATCAACTCTGATGCTCCTACTTCACTGTTAGAAAGGCACACCCGCCAACTCTTCTCACCTTTACTCTTTTCAACTGTAAGCCAGGGAACAGCAAGCATCCCTACCCATTTCAAATGGCTAATATGATGTAAAATTAGAAAAGATGTAAAATCACTTTGCAAACTTTATAGGCCCATGTATTGACAACGTGTTACTGACATAGCCATTAACAGCTTCTTTCCTGGAGGCCTTTCTCCTTTCTAGTTTTTCCACGTTGTACTCTGGTGCCAGGGCAAAGCATAATGAATTAAATATTCTAGAGTGCTAGATCCATAGGGACAGAAGGAGACACTCTCGGCACATATTGGAAGAACTAAGCTTTAATAAAGGATTCTTGGAAAGCCAGAGACATAGCCTAGAGAAGTTGCAAAGCTTTAAATAGGGCTAGAAAGGGCTAGAAAATCAAAGATTTGCTTCCTCCATTACACTTCTTACCAAAAAAAAGCGACTAGATATGTATGTAGATGCTTTGCAAGAGGTATTCTGGGAACAAAGGCTCAATTTTCACATTGTACACCATAGGATCAGAGGCAATGGTAGCAGATAAGCTAAAGAGGACATTCAGCACCATCACTGCTACCACCACAGTGTGTCTTCTGTGACACTAAATCTGGGCCTCACCACACATTGGGGCATCTCATCCATAAGTTTATTGTGATCCCTAAGCTCTGTAGAAACTTACACACACACACACACAGAGACACACACACACACAATCACACAGGTGAACGAGAGCTCAAGCCCCATTCATCACATAAGCAATCCAAACGACTTTCCTAACTTGCCCCTCTTCCCAGTCAGACACTACTGAAACACAGAAAAAGAATGCACACAGCTGTCATGCACTACAGCTGGGCTGGCAAGCTTCCCTGAGCTACAAACAAAATTCCAGCAAACTACAGAAGCAGATAGTGCAGGTCTTGACAGGTGAGACCTGTCTTGATGAATAAAATATGCCGGTCAGTTCGTTCTCACTAAATTATCCCTTCACTGTCTCACTGCCTAAAGCCAAAAATTGCTGTAAAATGTTTCTTTCAAGACCTACACTAAAGGCGGGCAGTGAAATGGCTCGGTTAATCTTAAAAATGAGGGTAGTAAGTAAAGAGAGAGTGGAACTCGAACCATTTTCCAATAAACAGTCACCATGGATGCTCAAAGCTGGGCTCTCCATGTCCTATGAACATAGATTTTGTTTTTATCTTATTCTTCCCTAAAGAGCATCTCTTCCAGTTTTGATGGCTTCCAGCTTCTGTAGAAAAGAGACCGAAGCGCCTGTACCTTTAAAGAGTGGGCTCTGAAGCTCAGTGGTTGCAGGGTGATTCATGGGTTACTAGGATACCAGTATAAGGCATTTTATTTAACTCCCGGGTGGGGAGCTGAGGGCTAAAATCCCTTAGCATGGATTTAGCACCCTCCCAGTAGCAAAAGCTTATCCTTTGCGCAAAAGGATAAGAGACTAAGGAAGGGAACTAAAGGGATTTATAAGAAAAGTTTAAACAAATCAGAACCCAAAAGCCTATCCTCTTCCTTACATCTCAAGCACTTAAGGTGACAGATGAGAGAGGAGAAGGGAAAGTTATGAAAAAGGCAGAAAGGAGCAGAAATGTGTCTCATTTTCTTACGTTTCCATCTCCTGGTGCATGCACTCGCATATTTGAAGGGGAAATATGAAGAATTTAAAAGGCACAGAATTAAAGTCACACCAGCATCCTGTTTACTCCCTAAACTTACTTCTGGCTGCTCTGAGGTGGCTTGCTGTCTCAATAGTAACAGCTCTTGAATTGAATTTGTAAAGTATGAGCCTTTATATCTTAAATTACTGATGGTAGGGCTCGTTCAAATTATTCCTCTATTCTAGCCTGAAAGGCTTTAGGTGATGACAGAAGAATGAACATGGGTGACATTCATCCAGCCCTAGTGAAGCCTCTTTAGAACTGTGCAACTCGATGCTATCTTCACAGATTCCTACACCAAATACTCTCCATCCACACTCAGGAGTATTTACACACAGATGAATATGCACCTATATCCACAAATATTCTGGCACCACCACACCCACATCCATTCCCGAAGGCTTTCTGTCAAGGCTTTGTCAGGCATTTCACGACATTACTTAGTCATAAACCTGGGTCAAAAACTAGCTATAGAAACTCCTTTTCCCTTTAAAATAAAATAAAGAGTCAAATGCATTCTAGTGTTGGAGTTCCTATTTCTTGACCAGGTAGCAAACAACGACGACAAAATCCCTTAGGGAAAAATGTATTCTGCAGATATCAGACACTATATATATTTTTTCTCCCCCAGTTCCTTTTCATTTCCCTCTGACTTCAAGCCCTTATGGGTGCCCAAAATCACAGAATGCTAGAACTTCGAAGTCACCTGGCCCAAAGATTTCCAACTGTCAATGTTGTAAGGAATCCCAAACTCACTGAGGAGAGAGGGGGAAAAAAGTCCACTGTCAAGCAACCAGTGAACGGAGAAAACAGATCTGCAGCTCTCCAGATTTGAGCTTTTCTCCACTCTTCAATATTGTCTCAAAAACAACAAGCTCACTTTCAATATTTCTCTGAAGCAAACAGGTAAGAAATTAAAAAAAAAAACATACAAGATTCTCATTTGAACAAGGTTCCTGTTTCCACCCAAGTGGCTCTCACAAAGAGACCAAAGGATGTTAAATATAAAACCACTGCTAGCAAACTTCTCAAATCATACTTCTATCATGGTACCAAATAAGGAGAAAAAAAAAACCCAGTTCAGCTTCTCACAGTGAGTCAACCAGATCACACCTTAAGGTTCAAAACCTCAACCGATGCAATTAAATAATGTTCTCTTGGTTTATCAGGACAATTTCAATGCCCCCTCAATAACCATTTCCAAAGAGACTGAACAAGACCTGAAAATTGACAGCATAATGCTAGCTGATTTGCACATCACACATGAGCAGCCACCCACATGAGTATAGCTAGAAGCATGTGTGTGGGCGTGTATGTGGCATGATTCACTGCTCTATGAGCCAGAAATGGCACCGTTTCAAGTCAGGTAAGCAATGGAATGAGGAATATCTGCCTGCACCAGCAAAGAGAAAGAAGAGCAAAAAAAAAAAAGGAAAAAGAAAAAAGTGAATATTATGTACACAGTGGTATCAGAAACAATTGTTTACTTAGCTTTGCCAAGAGGTATCTCAGCAAAAACAGAAATATATATATAAAACAGCAATAACAGCAAATACCACAATGGCTATATAATACAGACATATCTCAAATTGGAACACCATCTAGCTCACATTTCCCAAGCTCGCATCCCCATTACAAGTCCGTTTTTGTGTTCAAACTCTTAATTTAGCACATTACATACTTACAGTTGCATGAATGTTTCAGAGACCTCTGTTCTTAAGCAACAAACAAGGAAATAAATCTCATCAGCACTATCAACTTCTATGTAAAGTAGTTCATGAAGATCACTGCAAATGATATTAACCGAAAGGAGCCATGCCCAATACTATTAATACCCAATACTATTATTCACAAACTATATAAGATGCTGGATTTTGTTTTCTGCGTGAGACACAGAAAAAAAAATCCTCAAACTCAAATCATGGGGTATAACATCTGGAAAAATGAGCCCAAACATCTTGTCAAAATCCTCTCTTGCTAATTTAAAATGTAAAGGAATACTTTTTGTTCTACTCCGTGATAGCAAAGAAAGTGACACTTACTGCTTTAACAAATGTTTTAGCAGTGGCAGCTTTCCAAATCAGAAACTGGAAACCCGAACAGCAAAATTGAAATTCAAAGGACACAGTTACTAAGTGCCAACTCAAGGCACCCCAGTGTGTCACTTCCCAAATTCTTGCTCCTCATTTTGAGACTATTTTCCATAAATCCGTTTCTTGCATAGGTTTTTCTTCCTCTCTAAACAACCAGTGCAAGACTTTCACAGAATGCCAAAAAATTCAGCATGCTCTTCCAGAAATACTTTCCTCCAACCCTAGCCCCAAACAAACCCAAATGTATTCTGATAGCAAGAGAGAAATTTTGATTAAAATTTCATAACAGAGTTTAAAGGTAGTTTTTAAGAGAATGAGTTAACAAAACATCACAAACAGCAAAGCCACCTTAACAGGACACAGCTAGCTCTACAAACGTCACACAGAGAATGCACACAAACATGCACACTTAGATAGAAAACATTTCTTATCAACAATTTTACTCAAGCAATAAGCACCTACACTCACAGGCATATTTAAAAGACAAGACATGACAAAAGATTTAGGGAGAGATAATATACCAACGTCATACATATCACAGCGAGGCCATGTTGAAGCTCAAAAAAACGTTTTCCCCCCTGAGTAAGAAAGCTTGTTCGTTCTCTCCCTCTCTTTCCCTGTCTCAGACTGTCTCTCTCGATTTTTCCCCCTCGGAGGCTCTCGGGATGAAATCAAAGTGAGAGTTCGCAACAGCTCAGGTGGCTGCACTCCATTCAGCGCGTTCCCAAGAAAAACATGAGTATGACATTGACAAGCAGGAGGACTACAATCACGGCAAAAACGACTACAGTTTGCACATCCAGGGTCATGGTGCAATGCAGAACACTGTAGTGTTCCAGGTGGGGGGCCGGCAGATTGGGAGATGTCAATCTCTGTTCTGTCAGACTGTCCATACAGCCACCATGCTAAAAAGGAAAGGAGGAAGTCAGATGGTTAGGCAAGGTCTGGGTTTGGCCCCCGAGTCTGGTCCGGGGGAGGGAAGGGGGTTGGAGGCAGGGGCTTTTGCTTCCCTCCCCCTCGCGGGACTGGGCTGATCTTTCTTCCCTAGCTGAGAAATCTTAGCTTGAGCTGAAGATAGCAGAGTCCAGCATTATCTCTTGGGCGCCACTGAAAAATCAAAATCCTGCTTTTCAAAAAGAAAGGCAAAAAGAACCTATCGGTTCTCCAGAGCCTTCTGTCTGTCCGGGCATGCGTCCGTCTGTCTAGCTGGCTACCGGTCAGTCTCAGTCTCCCCTACTCTTTCTAGTTCATTAGCTTTCCTAAGATGCCTCGTCTGCTAGCTCTCTTAAAGGGATTCCAGGCTACCAACCACTCTTCCTAGCCTTTCCTAGCTGGCCCTCTCCCTCTCCTCTCCCCACCCCCACCTCAACTGGTAGGTTGCCTTTTTATTCACGCCGAGACTGGGGGCGCCAGCGTGAGTCGCTGACAGAGACGCTGACAGGAGAACAAGCCAATAGCAGATGCTGCAGCTGCGCATTCAGTGCCCGGAGGCAAGACTTGAGCTGGTGTGCTAGCAGTGACAGCCAATCGGAGAACCCAACGCTCACAGAGTCGGCTCTCTCTCCTAGGGAGCCACCAACAGTCAGTTTTTACGTGGGGGTGAAGAACTTGTGGAGGAAGGGAGGGTAAGATACTGAAGGACGAGGGAAAAGACTGAGAAAGGGGGAGGAAGCAAACAGAATCAAATGAAAGGGAACTGGCATAAGAAAGAAGAAGGAGGAAGGCAGAGAGAGCATCTATGGGAAGCAGAAAGAGAAGGAAAGAAGGGATAGGACGAAAGAATCAGAAATAGAGGATATGGTGAAGAAAGAGAAGGGTGAAGAAAAGCTAGGATAGAGGATGGAGAGAAGGGAGAAGGAATAGGAAATGCAGGTAGATAGATAGGTAGGTTGGTGGGAGGCATAAAACTTGGCAGTCCCTCTGGAGCACAGGCCAATAAGAAGCAAATATGTGTTTGTCCACTGCCTAAACCAAATTACAGGCCACTCACAATCAGCAATAAAATCTCACAAATCAGTGATGTGAACACAACCGTTGGAACACCAACTTAGCCACAATTCAATTCTATTTGGCTTTCTCTGCTCTGGTTGCTCTGTCCTTCCCTGCTTATGGTTTCTTCATGCTACAGTTAACACACACTTTCCCAGCCTTCAGAGTATGGAGAAGGAGAGCTAACTATGGGTAAAATATTTGCCATATATAAACTCTGAAAAATCTTGCAATCATTGCTGTGTTCAGTGTTTACAACTCTGCGCCTACATCTAGAGGGAAAATGTCTTGAACTAGAGGCCAGAAGAGTTCAAATTGACTCCTAGTTCTTTTTGACTGTGTGATTTTCAGGCAATTAATTTACCTTCTCTGGGCTTCCTTCTACATTCTGCTGCATAAGAAATACCTTTTCAGAGAGTAAAGTGCAATCCCAAAATTCCAACTTCAGAAGAATATGTGTAATTTCTATAACCGCCTGAGTCCTCAAGAAGGAAGAACTCTCTTATATATATGATCTTTCCAAGCCTTTTGTGTTCTTAGATTCCTATGACCTTTAGAGTCAATGAGTAGATAACAGTGGAGGGAAAAAAGAAAGTGAATTAGCTAGAGATCTAACAAACTTAATTTTGCAACTGTTAGCATATGATGGATTCTTAAGAGGAATGGGAACTGTTTGCTATTCTCTAGAAGTCTTTGAGACTCAGGCAGTCATTATCTTAATTAAATTATTGGAAATTCTGAATGGGTACAAGTCATAAATAAAATAGTTTCAAGCCCTCTGGGATAGAATAAATTCCAAATGAGACCACACTTTACACATTTTAGCTCATAGAGCAGTCACGTGTGAATGATTCTTGAGAAGATAAAAACAAAAAGCCTGAATCAGATCAAATTTTTAAACCCAATTATCAATTACCAGACACACAGAGAACCAAAGGGGGTGGGGCTACTGCAGTACAGGGATTCTGATTATAAAATGTACACTGTGAGAAACTACAAGATCAATAATCCAGTTTTCACAAGTAAATTTTGATCTCTTCACAAATAACTCAGTTGCCTGAGGTAGAATTTGGGCATATACAGGTACATGCACATTTGTGACATATGAAACAACTAGAAATCTGAATATAAATCAAATACTAAATAATGTTAAAGAATTACTATTAAATATTTAGATATGATGATAGTGACTAACAAAATAGGAAGACTAAAGGTAAACCTTTGTGACCTTGGATACGGTTTCTTAATTATGGCAAAAGCACAAGCCACCAAGGAGAAATTAGTTAAATTTAGTTAAAATTAGTTAACAGAATCCAAATTTAAAACTACTGGCTTCAAAGGATGCTATCATATTTGTGGAATCCCCCCCTGCCACACACACACACAAAAAGAGAGAAATCCTTGCAAATAGCATCTGACTGGAGACTTGTATCTAGAATAAACAATGAGTTCTTACAACTCACAAAAAGAAATATAACTCAAGGGTTGGTGAAATGGCTCAGAAAGCAAAGCTCTTGATGAGCAATCCTAACAAGTTTGATCCCCAGAGCCCATGGAAAGATAGGAGACGGGAAGCAACTCCACAAATTTGTCCTCTGCCCTCCACGTGCATGCCATGGCACATGCACTCACACAATAATAATAATTTTTAAAAAGAACTAGGAGCCAGCTAGGTAGCTCAGCAGACAAATGTGCTTGCATCCACCCAAATCCTGAGGGACTGTACTACATCTCTGGAACCCTCACATTTAAAGGAAAGAACCAATTCTCACAAGCGTCCTCTGACCTTCCCACACCCTTCCAATATTATAAATAAAATATAATAAATATAATGTAGTACAATCATTAAAAAGAAATATACCCCAATTTAAAACTCATCAAAGGACCTGAATAGCATTTATCCAAAGAAATGGTCAATTAATACATGAAAAGATGTTCAACATGGTTAGCCATCAGGGAAATTCAAATCAAATACGGGAAATGCAAATACAGGATATTCATTACATCATTTTTGGTAATGAGATACAAATTTGCACTCACTGTAACAGTTTAAAACGAAATGCCAGATAATGAGCTATAGCTAGGTGGTAAAGTGCTTGCCTGGGATGCAGGAGATCCTGGGTTGTAACCTAGAAATACCAAAAATTATAACTTTCATACAGCTGATCGGAATACAAAATGATACAGACAGTTTGTGAAATGGTCTAAAAGTTCCTCCAAGTTAAAAGAATAGAATCACCATTTGATTAAAAAAAAAAAAACTCCACTCCTAAATATATACATAAGAGAAAGGAAAACAAGTTCACACAAAAATTCATATAAAAATGTTCATAGCAACATTATTCATCATAGCCAAAAGATCAAAACAATTTAAGCAGTCACCCACTGTTGAATGATATACATTCATTCAATAAAATATTATTCAACCATAAAAAATATTGCTTTATGATTCCATTAATCTGAAACATTTATGTATTTAAGGTAATGCTATTTAACAAAGTATCTGTTTCAGTTATATACAAATATAAATGCAAATATTAGTTTGTGATGTGAAATGCACATTTTCGATAAGTAATAGCCAAAACAATTTGAAATCTACTTTTTTAAAGAAAGAGACATGGTTTCTTTATTATGTGCCTCTGGCTGTCCCAGAGAGCTGCCCTACCTCCCACTGCTGGGATTAAAGGTATGCACCACCACACCCAGCTTGAAATCTGCTCTTATGTTAAGACAGATACTGACTCTCATGACTGCTATATTCCATACAACTAGAATTTTCCTCTAAAAAGTTCATCCTTATCCAGTTCTACTTCTGTGCTGGCTACTTTTCAATTTGCTATAACCAGAGTCACCTGGGAATTAGAAACCTCCATTGAAGAATTGCCTGATCAGATTTACCTGTAGGCCTGTCTGTGGGACATTATCTTGAATGCTAACTGACGTAGGAGGGACCAGAACTTTGGGCAATACCATTCCTAGACAGGTGTACCTACACTATATAAGAATGCTAGCTGAGAACAGATTTCCAAAAGCCAGTTAACTGCCAGGGACAGGTCCTGATCCCACTGCTAGGAGCCTTACAAAGAGACCATGCTACACAACTGTCAAACACACGCAGAGGGCCTTGGTAGGTCCCATGCAAGCTCCCTAACTGTTGGTCCAGAGACCAACTGTCTCTGTGGGTTCCCAGTCATTCATGAACCCCTGGATCCTACAATCCCTCCTCCCTTTCTTCAGCAGGTGCTTAGCCCAGTGCCTGGCTGTGAATGTGTTCCCCAAACTGGATTGGATTACCTTGCCCAGCCTTGATGCAAGGGGAGGAGCTAGGTCCTGCCTCAGTTGAGTGCCATGCTTTGTTCAAGTCCATGGGAGGCCTGCCCCTTTCTGAATGGAGACAGAGGAGGAGTGGAAGGGGAGGAGGGTAGATAGGGATCACGGTGGGGGGCACAACTGGGAAGAGAGGAGAGAGGGTAAACTGCGTCGGTATGTAAAAGAAATGAAAAACGTTATTTAAATTATTTTTTTAAAAAAATCTAAAAATAGAAAGAAAGGTAGCTGAGCATAAGCCATTGAACAAGCTAGAAAGCAGCATTTCTACCTCCTGATTTCTGCCTGAGTTTCTGTCTGACTTCTCTCAAAGACTGACTGTGCCCCAGAAGTGTAAGATGAAACTAATCTTATCATTATCTAAGTTGATTGTGTTTGCCATAAGGAGCAGAAGAAAATTAGAACGACTTCCTCACCTCTTTATCCCTAAGTTTCCATAGAAACAACTTGTTGCTAAAGTTTCATCCCTGTCTTTCTCCTATGGCTTCCTCTCTTTCCTAAAATGTCCCACTGCCTTAAAGATGCCATTTACACGACCTGTATTCAGTTCTCACCTGGGCTTTTCCTCATCTAGTCATTAATGTCACGGCTTCTCAAAATCCTTTTACGTTCAGCTCTTTTATCCTCTCAATTCTATACTGCCCCCAGAATAAGCTCGTCTACTCCTGAAGCTTGAATTACCACCTACATTACACACTCATACACTTCCTTTCAACAAATTTGCTGGGCACAAGTGGAAGATAAAACAGACAGAGGCATTTGATTGCAGCTCAGCAGATAAATGACATCTCTGGTGTTGCTACTCAAGGAACTCTCCTAAAGTTCAGGATGAGTCTCCTACTGCTTTCTCATCGTGTCCTTCTAAATGTCTCACAGGTACCTCAAAGTTAATAAGTCTAAAAAGCAAAGTCATCTCTCTCCCACCGCTGACAGCATTATTCTTCCCCTTCAGTTTCCTGCCTCTTGAGAATGTCATTTACACAACAAAATAGCCAGAAACAGTTTGTACATCCTGTCTCTCCTTCATGTCTCCAAAAACTAACTGGTATCTGGAATCCATTGATTTCCTTCGCCCTCAATTTCTTTCTTATTTGTCTCTTTTGTTTCCTCCTACTACTACCTTTTAATGGGTTCTTCTTCATCTCTGGTCTATTACCATCCATTACCTGGTCCCTAGTGTGACTCTGCCTCCTCAGCTCTGTTCTACTCTCTGGCCCAAATTATCTCTCTCAAAGGAATTTTGTTCTTGTTAATCCTATGATGGATAATGTGGATTATACTCTAAGGTAAAGCTTGCTTTTGTATATAGCCAGAAAGCTCAAAAAACAAAACCAGAAACTACTCAACAACCTCTCTCCTTTTCCGGACTCCATGGTAACCAGCATTGTGGATGTGCTAATAGGAGATTTGAAGGTAGAACACCGTATCCTTACTGCTTGTGTTCCTGAATACCATGGTGAGGACACTGGAGATTTCTGTAGCTTTCTTACTATAAATCCTGGTACCTGGTGATTATCTCTGCACTTTCTGAGACCCAGAGAATTGGCCATTTTTCTTCATCTGGAAGATATGAAATAGTCAGGACAATGGCAGCATCTTGATTTTTGAGAAAGCAGATAAAGTAAAGCAATCCCAGAATCCTTGATGCCACACCTTGCCCCTTGTTGCAGAGATAGGAACTACTCTGATAAGGTTCTGGGAGTCAATCTTGCAAGTGCAGTTCAAACCTTGCCTTTCAGCCCCTCCATCAATTTGGTAAACCCTTGATTTTTCTATATTAAGACACTTTCTGCTGAAAACAACTAACATGCTTCATTTCTTCCAGCTGAGACTCAACTTACATAATTCCTTAGCGCTAATGCCTTCAGTGGCCCCACACTGCTTGCTCTTAATGACAAATTCTATAGCATGACATAGAATGTCCTGCCCACATGGTATCCTTTGATCTCATTAACTTCAGCTTTTACGAGTGCACTTTCATTTTCTATTTCACAGTTACACAGATCCTACAGAGGTTCTGGTACTCTACCGGGTTTTCTGGCTTTGCAGCCTAGGTAAATTGTTGCCGTCCTCCCGTTCCCTAATTTAAAGCTCAGTTCAGGTGTCACCTCCTCCAAACAGGCTTTCTCTGACCATACTTTCTTCACCCATGTTCATCACAGTGTCTAACATCAAGTACTTCATAATCATTTATTAAATGCAAGGATGTTGCCTTCATCCACCAGTCTCCGCTCAAAGAGTTATATCCGCTGACAAGAGAAGCAAGGCCTTGTGGGATCACAGAGAAAAATCAAAGCTTTCAATATTCCATCTTTTGTGAATTGGAAAAACAATCTGTTCAAGATTACATGGATAACTATTGGCAGAATAAAAACCAAACCTTTTCGAATATGCCATAAAGGTATAGGTAACTTGTATTCAAAATGTAAAACAAAAACTCCTCTCATTTTAAACAGCTATATTTTCCAGCCGATTCAGGCTTTCTGCTACTAAGTATGAAGGGTTCTGAGACTCTCTTGTCTTCTGCAATATCATGGTTACCTACTTTCAACTCCAATATTCACAATGATGAGAAAATTCTTCCCTTTGGGTAAAACTTAGTTGGTAGCTACCACTTTGAGACAGCTACTCTCACAGCTACGGATGAAAAGATGTCCATTCATGAGAGGATGTGGGATATAAATATTTGCAAATTCATGTTATTTCTTAGGACCCATATTCAGTTACACAGAAAATGATAAAAGTTAACACTTATTAAGTACATGTTCTGTGCCAGGTACTATTCTAAGCCTTTTTATTGTGCTATTTAAATTCTCAGAACCTTTTGAAACATATAATAATACTGTATCTATTCTAGATATATGAAAACTGAAACAAAGTGAATCAAATAACTTGTTCAACGTCACATTGCTAGCAACAATCAAATATAAATACAAACAACATAGTTCCTTTACACGATAAGGTATCTCCTGGATCCTAGGGATAAAATGCTTCAATGTTCTAAACTGGGCTTTGTGGTGGGAAGGTCATTAATAACAGGCCAGAAAATGGAGTTTATCCCATATCAAATTAGGAATTTTCAGAAGCATGATTCAAGAATCCTGTAACTTGACACCACAGAGCTGCAGTCCAGCCCCCTTGACATGGACTGAACATTGATCAATCAGAAAAGGCCTTTAACTACAGGACTCTGATTTGCATGGCAGAAACTGCACAACTAGAAATCACATACAGTGTGAGTCATTCTAGCCCCCCAGAACTATGCACTGGCCAATCTAGACAGTCCTTTGTACAACAACCCAATTTACATGCCAGGAAACTACACGTCTTCCAAATAGAGACAACATCCCACACGCCCCAAAGTCCCCCATTCCCACCCAGCAGGCCCCTGCCCTAAACTGCAAGTAGCATTCCAGATATTACCTGGCCCACTGTCTTCTTCCAGTGTAGCTACTAAACTGTTCTTCTTATTCTGATCTAAATGGTGAATCCCTTCCTGTCACTATACTGAGTCCACTACAGGTTTCACTGTTCTACTCTCCCAGAGCCAGAAAACATCTAGGCATGAAACCTTTCTTTCTGGCATCTCAAAGTCCATTTCTGATTGGTTTTTGTTTATCATGTTTCAAACAGATCCCAAAGTCCCATTTCTGCCAGAAAGTGATCTCAAGAAAAGTTTCACATTTTACCTTGACCCCTCCCACATTCTACCCATTCGTCATTTAACCCCCCTGCCAACCTGGCCTATTTGTTAATTCTTGATGCTTGTCACAGTCAGTCTACAGATACTGAATCCATTTGTTCATGTTACCTTTGTTACCAGAGGCTCTTGCACTTTTATGTCTGTCCATTCTGTTTACGAGAATCAACTTCTGAAGAACAAGAACACCTGTTTAATTATTCAGCACAGATATCTGTATTACTCTAAAATGAGCCCAATTCAATAAGCAGTTATTCTGACAGCTAACAAGGTTCTCCGAGAGCTTGCATTCTCATAGAGAAGACAATCAATGATGTACATAATTTAAATGCTATGTTAAGTGTTCCAAGCACCGTCAGATAATTAATGAAGTTGTTAATGATTAGAGAGTGAGTTGTAGAATTTAATGATCAAGGAGGAAAAAATAGACTATCTTTCCAATGTTCCTAGATAGAAATCTAGGGAAGCAAGAGTAGGACATACGTTAGGCACACATGGTACTGGGCTTAAACATGTTTTACTGAATTACCTGCAGAAGTCTTAGAAGATGGAATTGTTATCATTATTTTAAAGAGAAAGAAATTACACCTAAGTGTTTACATCATTTGGCCAAAACCACTTAAGTAGGATATAGCAATAGAAGGATTTGAACTGAAATTTGTTTTCAAAGTCTACTCTTTTCTCTGATACATTTCCAAGTGATAGTCCTCAAGTGTTTCAAGTCATCTATAGGGATTCAAACTCTAATCCCTCCTAAACACTTTCCCCTATACAATACTTTCCATAAAGAGAAATGGAACATCTATTTTGCATTTTTGTTGTCTATGCACATATTTGTCTGCATGTGTGCATGCTTACATGTGTACAAGTGCCTGCAGAGGCCAGGTGATGATATCAGATCCCCTGGAGCTTGAATTATAGGAGATTGTGAGCCACTCAGTAGAGGTACTGGGAGCCTAACTCCAGTCCTTTGCAAAAACAAGTGCTCTTAATCACCACCCCATCTCTCCAGCCCCCAACACCATCACTTCTCCCAAGGTTTGCCGCTTTTCATTCCATATCTTTCAGAGCACATATCCAAGAATCACAGTGGAAGAGACAATGGAGAACAGAGTAGGACTATTAGCATTCCTGTTCTGAACACTCACCTTCCTTTCTATTCCTCAATAAAAAGAATTCACCAAAATGGTTGATGTTCAAAGGTGCACCCGCAATGCCTTGAGTAGCTCATCACAGAATGTAGATTTAAAAAAAACTAAAACTTTCACATAGAAGTCAGAAGTTCAACCTTTGTTTCTTTGGAGCTTTATTATCTTCCAACATGTCTCTTAACGTTCTTATTTCTCTAAAACCTTTTCAGCACTAGCTGAAAATAAAGCACTGATTGTTTTAAGTCCTCAAGAATTTGGCTGAAGGTGGAACAGGCATGGCCTTGGATACGAGGTGGTTCCCTGAACACAAGATGATGAATCACTACCTTGAGTTAAATAAATAGATTGCCTCTAATTAGATGGTGGTGGGCAGAGTTTTAGAGAGTAATCAAAGAAGGGGAATGAATTGGACACTCTATGATCACCTTCCTCCTGACTATCTACAAGTTTAGCTCTTTCACCTCAAAATTTTCCTACAATGACCACTTTCTCTAACATTGTATGCCACTGCCTAACCCTTTAGCTTGCTTTTCCCTTAAAAACCTCACTATGACCTGGACTATTACACAACTCTTTGCTTATTGATTTATTGCCTCCCTTTTATATAATATAAGCCCCATGAACGCAGAGACTAGTTTCTTAACTGTTCTACTCTGCACGCAAAAGAGTGCTTAGCACTCAGCAAATACATATTTAAGGACTGAACAACTAAATGGGCAAATGACTAAATGGAAAAAGGACAAAGTACAGGACTCTTGACTCAAAGTAAGATATAGAGAAAGTGCATCCTAGAAAGCATTCTCAGCTGCAGCTTGGGAATACCAACCTTTGCTTCATATGTCTTCCTGGCCCCTTTAAGAGCCTTAGATAGTAAGAACTCCCCCACAAGGAACTAAAAGAGCAGACTACAGGCTGAGAACTGCAGAACCTCTTCAGTTTTCCTTTCCCTGCTGACCAGTAGGAGGTCTTTCTTCAGGAAACTGCTTCCTATACCGCCCTCCTGTGGCCAACAGGCATGAAGAAGCATATGAATAAATATATAAGAGCAGACATTTCCTCCTGTTCCTTTGCTTAGATCTATTTCAATCCTATTTCACATTTATTTTCGGCCAATTTCAGTTCTATTTCAAACAAGCTTGTAGGCCAGGCCATCTGTCTCTACTTAGGGTACAGAAAAGACTTGTTAGAAAAGAATAGTAAAGATCCAAAAGGCCTTGCAGAGGACAAACAACGGTTTCCTCTAGGATTATGCTTTTTCTGGGGTAGCCAAAGCCTTATTTGTATCCATTCAAGACTGAAATGGACAGAGAATGCATCTGTCAATATCAGGACCGAATGTTTAGTTTTGGTGCCCAAGCTCCTAGACAGTTCCATTCTTGGTCCTCATGACTCATGACTCATTCAGCCAGCTACCACTCTCTAACCTTCATGCCTCGGTTTTATTTGCAGGCTTCATTTCAACTCTAAGACACTGGATGAACATTCAGGACACTAAGCACTCATCATTAAATTAATCATAGAATTTTGCTAATAAGAGAAACTAAACAAGAATTACACAAATGAGGAGGAGTTGGGGTGAACATGACCAAAATAAGTTGTATGAAATTCTCAAAGAATTAATGAAATGTTTTTAAATAATAAGTAGTTAGTTTTAAATAAATAAGTAGTGAGTCAGATTATATAAATAAGCTGAAACTGGAGTAGGAGGAAGACAATTAGTTCAACTGAAGAGTTTTTCAGGAGCTGGATGACATGTGAGGGAAGCTAAGGAACTGGGTTTGAAAATTTATATAGTTTGCTGAAGCCCAACACAGTTCTGCAATGATATCCTGAGCGAACCTGTTAAGAGACGCCTGGATCCCGCCAAAGCTTGGGAAAAATATGTTTGCAAGACAGCGGTTTCTAGAAATCCATGAGTGTCGAGCTAAACCTGTGGAAGCTCTCTGTAGACTGACAAGAGGAGGTCATAAAGATTTGGCATGTTAAAACAGCATGGTACAGAGCAGTATTGTGCTGTGTGATCTTCTGGATAAAAAGGAGGAGGAATAATGCTTCCTCTGCTCATATCTAAAGCTTAAAATTCTAGAAAGATACATAAAAAGCTATAATGCAGGTGACCTATCCTATAGTAGATAGAGAAACAATACCAATTTCCTCCGTTTTATAGTTTGATTATGCTTGACTATGTAAATATATTATTTATTCCAAAATTAAATATAAAAAGTGTTAAATTTTGCTGAGTAGCCTTAAGTGTCCCCCCCCCATTTCTCTATCTCAATAATTCACTTAGCTAAGCTAGGGAAAAAAATCCTAGACTTAGAAGCAGTATATATTATATGGTTAAGAATACAAACTTTAGGGCTAGGGAGATGGCTCAATGGTAAAGTGCTTGTCATCAAGCCATAAGGACCCGAGTTCACATAAAAATCTGTGTGTGGTAGTGTGTATCTGTAATACTATCACTGGGGAGGCAGAGACATAAGGACCCCTGAAGCTTGTTTGCTACCTAGTATTCATGAATGGGGCATCTACAGGTTCAGCAAGAGACCCAACATTGACCTCTGGAGCCAATCATCTGAGATTCAACCTTACTTCTTCTGTATACTGCTGATTATATATGACCTTTAAGCAAGCTACTTAGTGTCCTTGGCTCTTATTTTGCGCATCCTTAAAACAGAGAGAAGGATTTAATATCTAAGTATTCTTTCTGCCCTTCGTTCTAAGCAAGCACAATAGCTACAGTCACTTTTACGTCTCATCTGTATAGCATGGAGGTTATTATTGTTGTTTGTGGGGAATTAGTGATGGTACACGTGATGTGAAACACTCAAAAGAAATTTCTGACATATAAGACTACAGTAAATGCTAGTAACTAATATTATTTAAGGATTTGAATACAATCTCTGCCCTTAACTTCAGGCAAATAATACATTCTGTGAGCTTCAATTTCCTCATCTATAAATAGAAGACCCAAATAATACCTGCCAAAGAGATAATGACACAATGGATTTAAGTGCACCTTATGGAATAAAATATATTCAGTTAGGAAGTCAAGCATTGGCATAGAAAAAAACAGAGTCGTGCTAAATGAAGATTCCAGCTGCTCAAGATTCTCCATTTCCACTTCCAGCATTCAGAATGTCACTAACAGACAAATGACAGTCCTTAAAGGCAATGAATCAACTACATTAGCATCAGAAAATGAGTACCAGTTCTTGCTTCCCAAAAGCAAGTCAACAAGAAGGACTGCACAACATTGGCTGCCATTCCACTTACAGATGATACAGTGTTTTCTTGAAACTGTTCCTATTTCTCGGAGGTGCTTAGGCTCAATGCTACCCCAACTTCCTTTAGCTGCTTACAAAAACGGAGAGAAGGAAATGGCACAAGTTCAAAAGGCTCACATACACCTGATTCACAAAAAGAAAAAAAGTCACTTAATTAAGGCCATCAGTTCTCTAGACCCTAGCAACCAGCTCTCACAGTTTCACATATAAGGCCCTTGCAGATACATTTCTGCTTTGTACTTCACAGTAGCCTGAGGAGTCATCGTTCTCGGTTTAGAAGAAGTAAGAATGTGACTTACCACTTCTCCTACCCACTGCTTTATGGAATTGGAAAGAACAACAGATTAAGAGCCAGAAGAGACAGTTCTAGGAAACGTGCTTTGGAATCCATACAACTCCATACATTTGGAATTTGAAAAGACTGCAATATCAGGGTCAAACACAGAACCGAAGTTTCCATCCTCTAGGCAAAAACTGGCGCTTGTTATGGTTTCAATATAAAATGTTCCCAACAAGCTCATCATGTTGAATGTTTGGTCCCCAGCTGGTAGCACTATTTTGGGAGCTGCTAGGATCTCTAGGAGATGGGACCTAGCTAGAGGCATGCTTTTGAAGGTTATTCATCCCTACACTTTTTTTGTTCTGCTTTTGTTTTGGGGGAGGGATTAGAGACAGGGTTTCACTACATAGCCCTGGCTGTCCTTCCAACTCTGTAGACCAGGCTGGCCTTGACCTCACAAAGATCCTTCTGCCTCTGCCTGCCAAGTGCCAGGGTTAAAGCGCCACCACCACCCGGCTTCTGCATTTTGTCAGTAATGCGATAAATGCCCTCCTTTGCTCATATCCCTATTACCATGATATTCTGCATCAAAATCCCAGAATTGACGAAGTTAAGGACCATGGACTCTCCTCTAAAACCCTGAGCCAAAATAAACCCTTCCTCCCTTAAGTTGCTTCTGTCAAGTATTTGGTCACAATGGCCAAAAAAAAGCAACTAACATGGTGATTAACATAGCAGGAAAACGAACAACAAATAGAGAGCTCCAGAAAACAATCCCCCAGGAAGAGCTAGCTTCATCTTATATTTAAATAGGATATTGTGGGCCTGCAAAATGTCTCAGTAGGTAAAAGTCCTTGATGCCAAGACTGACAGACTGACTTTGATCCCCTGGGAAAACTGACTTCTGTAAGTTGTCTTCTAACCACCACAAGGTGTCATGGCATCAGCACACATGTGCACATATGTACACACATACACATATAAATAAATGAATAGATAGATAAAAAATTTAATTAATTTTGCAGCTTCCTAGAAACTATGACTTTTATTGTGTAGCAGTTTTGTGGCGATCTTGTGAGGGAAGTACAGCAAGAAACAGGAACCTAAAAATGTAACTACCCACACACAAATGTTTTTATCATTCTGCCCTGTTCTATTTTTAACTCCTTAGTTCTTAGAACTCACATAATTTTTAAATTTGTTTTATTTTTACTTTTTAAAGGTTTTGTCTGCTTTATTCACTGTATAGTACCTAGAATAGGTACACAACAGATACTCAATAATATTATTGAATGTATAAATAGAGGGATATTTACACGTGGGGACATGTGGGGGAGGGAGAGAGAAAAGCCTCATTTTGCATATGGATAAACTGGTATCCGGAGGTCTTAAGCAAATTTCCCTGGAAGAATTTCTGAAGCTTCCAGTCTTAGCCTATTGCCTTCATCTCCTCACTGCATACCCAGTTCAGTAGCATTTCACCTGTGCAAAAACAGTTCTTGCAAATCTATTTGCCCCCTCTTGAACCAATTCTAGGTTTGGTGACTACAGGTAACCTAGTTTTCCCCTTTTATCGTCACACTCATCCACTCTACAAACATATACAAAATGTCTACAGTGTATTCAAAAGTCACTCAGACACACCTAATTGCCTTTACATCTATACATGTGCATGTGCACGCACACACGCCAGCACACACACACACACACACACAATTGCCTTTACAAACATGCATATGAATACACATACACACACAAATGCATCTCAGAAACACTCGAAAGGTCATTATGAAAGCGGTGTACTGCAGGCCCGACTCTGGGGAGTCTTTCAAACAAATTAATTGTAGCCACTCACAGCAGATATCAAATGGTATAGTGATGGTAGAAACGTAGGAAAGAAATTTATTCAGCTCCATCTTGGAAAAGCAGAGACAAAACATCTCAGTTTCAACCTTAGGGATACTATCATGAACACTTACAATTTAGAACAGGGGTCCAGAGATAATTGGCCAAACAGTATTCCAAATATTTTGCTGAAAGTGGTTTTCTGGATTATTAACTCTTCAGTTTAGCTACCTTGCAGATTTGGGACTTCCAGGTCCATAGTTATATGAACCAATTTCTTAAAACTAAATCTCTCTTTCTCACCACTCTTTTCCCTCTCATCTCCAGAGAAGCCTAGACAATAAAGAAACTGAAACATTAAAAGATTTAAATGATTGCCCAAAATTACACAGCTGGTCGGGGGAAAAACCAAAAATTCTAACTCCAGTACTATTTTTACCTTGCCCTACAGCTCTTAGTTACTCCAGTAGAAAGCTCCTTTGATTCCATCTTTGAAATGAATATCAGCCTGGCCTCCATTATTCTGCTCTACTATTTCTGCCAGTCTTTCAACTGAGCAAGGCTTCTCCACTTTCACCGCTCCTATCCATTCTCTCTAAAGTCCATAAAAGTCATCTTCTCCAATTATAAAGTAGCACCAAGTAACATCTAAACACTGTATTACATTGAGACTAAATAGTGTTTGTTACATGCCCAATATTATGTTAATTCACTTAATTTGCACAGTAATCCTATGGGCAGTACCAAGGCAAAGAAAGATTAGGTTACATGCTTCAAGGCACCTTGTTAAGATGTGATCAAGTCAGAATGTGAATCCAGGCACTCTACTTTTTCTTTTTTCTTTTTTTTTTTCAAAAGTTTTTTGTCATTTTACATACCAACCACAGTTCCCCCTCTCTCTCTCCTCCTCCTGCTACTCCCCACCTCCCCCCACAAACCCCCATTCATTCCTCAGAAAGGGTAAGGCCTCCCTTGGAGAGTCTACAAAGTCTGGCATGTCAAGTTGAAGCAGGACCAAGACTCTCTCCCCTGTATCGAGGCTGAGCAAAGTATCCTTCCATAGGGAATGGGCTCCCGAAAGCAAGTTCATGCATTAGGCATCCATGCATGTCTCTCTTAGTGTCCTCCTTTTTACCTAGCTTCCTAGGGGTTATGGACTGTAGTCTGGTTATCCTTTTCTTTACATCTAATATCCACTTATGAGTGAATTCATACCATGTTTATCTTTCTGGGTCTGGGGTACGTCGCTCAGGATTGTTTCTTTCCAGTTCCATCCGCTCAAGCACTCTACTTCTGGAGCCCACATTTTTGGCCACTTAACCACACCACCTTCAAGTACAGCCAATATACATCATCTCTAAGCTTACAGTCCTATGTGAGACAACACATGCGTGATTGCTTTCATATCTTTCTACTTACCTCCCTCTTGCCCTGGATTCTGGTCACAATGGTCTTTCCAAAGCATGTCACACTGTATCAGCTGGAAGGCTTTTACATAGGCTATTCTTGCTGCCTTTTCTCAGTGCATAAAACTCACCGTCTCCCTTGTTTTTTCTTGTAATCCAAATGCATCAGGATTTTTTTTTTTCGCAAATCCCTACACAGCTGACTCAGCTTAAATGTCACTTTGGCGTGTCGGGCAAGTGCTTTAATAAGCTCTCTCCATCATGCCAATAGGACCTCTTAGACACAGCTTACTGCATTTCTGTTCCCCATTATCTGGTTTCTATTAGTTAATAGCTTAGTCACTCATACAACTAGTCATGCTATAAAACACCCACATTGTGTTACTCAGTTTCATCGGTGTGACAAAAAAACTGGGCCTTCTTGGTCTCTCTTTAAACAGAGAATCTAGGAAGCCTTCAGATGAAGGAAGAATTTATTTCTTATAAATTATGGCTGGAACTCTTCACATTTAAAGAAGAGGAATTTGAGGTCTGCTCTTCTAAGATATGAATTCAGGGAAGTAGAAAATATTTTACCCTGTCCACCAAAATGTGTCCCCTGTGACCTATCAGGAATAATACATGTTCCTCCTACAGGTAAAGAGTAGCATTGTTTATACAGTTCTTTCTTGGCTATACTCTGCTTTACTAATGTGAATCTCATTGCAGAGCGGGATGACAGTTCAATATGTCACTGCGTCTGTTCTATGGGGTGTCTGAATTTTTGGTCAAACATTAATTTAGGTTTGTCTATGAGGGCATCTCTGGCTATAATTAACATTCGAGTCAGCAGATTACATAAAGAGCACTGCTTATTCCCATGTGTGTGGGCCTCATATAATCAGTTGAAGATAATAACCCAGCTGACTATGGACTGAAACTTCTGAAACTATGAATACAAATAAATCCTTCGACCCAAATAGTTGAGCAACACACCAGAGCATTCAGAAGCTACCTCTATGGCATACTGTCTCACAGATTATTTGTTTTATGCTTTATCTTCAGCTTAGAGTACCTTGTACATCACCTGTGGTTCTTAGCACCCTACCGCACACCAACTCTGCTATCTAAGAAGCTTAAGAGTATCACTTAAATAGATCTTATAATCAAAGTCCAGTCTAGTCCTCTTTAACCTTGTACTCCTAGATTTCTGATGATTATCTTCTTGATACTTACAGTGCTCAGCCCAGGTTGGATGCATTTCTTCTCTAGTCACTCAAGAACACCTTAAACGGCTTGTTAAGAGCACTTGCAGCTCATACACTGGGCATGGATTCACTTTAGATCACCCATAGGGCAGTGCACAACTATCTGTAGCTCAGTTTTCAGGTGGTCTGATACCCTCTTCTGGCTTCTTCAGGAACACAGTGGTGCGTGTACATCTATGAACTCATATCCATAAAGAAATAAGTAAATCAATCCATCCACAGGTCCCTTAAAGGCTACCTCCACTACCCTAATCTACTCTATTTCCTCCTTCAGGGTCTAGCCTGACATGGTTCACTTTGTAACAGACAGAGACCACTACAGAAAACCACAACCAATCAAAATGCAGAGTTGTAGAACTCAGTCCCAATAAATAACATCTACAAAACACCCCACACCTAAGGTTCAGGGAACATTGTGGAGGATGGGACAGAAAGATTGAAAAAGCCAAACAATCAGGGAGTTTGCTGTGAAATTGTGTCTCCTAGGAATGACAGAAGCTAGACCCATACAGTCTCAACCACATGACTGATCAAATGTGAGCTGAGCAAGGACCATACCAGTGGATGTGCCAAAGTGGATGGGGAAAAGACCACAAGGTCCCAAACCTACCCAAAGAACTATGGGCAGCTGAGGAAAGCTGAGAGTGGGGAAAGTGGTCTCCAAAGAAGAGGACATCAATTGGTTGTCCAGGGTGAAATAGTCAGCACTAAAACATACATACAAGTAACATTATATAGACTGAACAGGTTATATTTAGGTGTGTGTGTGTGTGTGTGTGTGTGTGTGTGTGTGTGTGTGTGTGTGTGTGTAAAATAACAATGAACGAAAAAAGAGCCATGAATTCAAAGAAGAGCTGGAAGGGATACATATGAGGGTTAGGAGGGAGAAAAGGGAGGGGGAAATGTAATTATAATTTCAAAAATAAAAAAGTGAGTATAGGAATAGTTCTTAATAAAAATAGTTTTAAGCACATTGAAAACATAACTCAAATCTTGTTTTGATTGGCTCATATTTCACTTTAATATAGTACCTTAGAAATCATAGCCAGTTGATAAACATTCATTTTCCTTAAAGCGACCTATTAAAATCCATCACATAACAAATTACAGATGGAGTACTTTATAAACAATAAAGTCAGGTACCAAAACTTTTGAAGTAAAGGGAATTATCTGTGTCTGTACTTTCTCTTTCAAGGTCACAACGAAGCAAGGGCATGTCACCTGGCAGCACTAATGGGACTCAGTAGATGCAAAAATGAATACATGAAGTTGGGACGGAGACATGAAGTTTCAGGTGGAGGGTCTGAAAACAATTCTAATGGAGAGAATGCGTGTGGATATGATCAAAACACATTGTTTACACGTGTGTTACTCTCAAAGAATAAATGATACATATTTAATGGTAAAAATGCGCTGCAACATTGATGTTAATCAGTGCTAACAACTCTAGGCATAACTGGCCATTATTAAGAGACACAAAAGAATCTATTGCAGGCATACAAAATGGGACTTTATATATGTGGCAATAGACAAAAATTCTCCAAAACATATAGTTAATTGAAAAGGAGGAAAGTCTAAATTGCTATATATATATATATATATATATATATGAAGTAAGTATGTTACATATGTATGTACTTGTAAAGGCAAAGACTATCTCTTCTTGAATGCCCAAGAGATTGATAACAGTAGTCACCTCTGGGTAAAGTAACAAAGTAGAAGGTTTCAGCAAAGAAAGGAGACATACTATTTAGCATATTATGAAAATGTCTCATTTCATACCCCAAGCTAGCTTAGAACTCTCTATGTAGTCAGGCTTGTCGTGAACTTGTAGTAATTCCCCTAAGTCTTCTGAGCACCGGGATTATAGGCATGGACGACCACACACAACTGCTTTATTTCTCAAATTCTGTACCCTGCACAAGTATTAACTTATCCAAAATAAAGTTATTTTTTTCATCGAATGACATAGAAAAGAAAACATATTGAGTTATTATTAAGTGTTGACATGCCAATTTTCAACTTTCCCCCCTTTCAATTAAGTATATGCCTTGGAGATTTTTATATATCACTACATATAGAGAGCTGCATTTTGTATGGCTCGAAAGAGCCCTGAGGAATATAATATGATTAGTGAGCGATTCTTTGCATATGAGGCTGATTTTCTGAGCCAAGTGAGATGGATTGTGACTCTCAAGGAAATGTAAAATATTTATGTAGATTTTTATCTATGTCAGGCACTGTTCAAGGTACTTTATGTGTATATTTATTTTTTCTTTACAACTACATTGTAAAATATGCATGGATTACAGCTATACTCCCAAATGTGAAGATAAAGACATCGAGGAGTGGATTGAGATACACAAGACCATGCAAGCGATAAAGGGCTAAAGGAAACAGTTGATTGTAGGGAACCTGGGTCTTGGATTTATGCCCTTAACCATTACACATGTCACTGGCACCAAGGTTGAAGATAAAAGCTAGAAGACTGTGTATGCTATACTGTAAGCACCCAGAAATTTACAATTGATCAATAAATTACTGGATAGATATATAAGTAGAGGGATGGGTAGAAGAATGGTATGTGTATCAATGAGCAGTATTTAGAGAGCACAGATAATAGAATGAGGAGTACAATGGTCATGGGTGGGTGGCTTGTATATAACATAAAAATGTTTGCCATCAGAAAGATGAGCATTTGATATCTGATACTGTCATTTCATTAACACTGAGCAAGATGTTTAAATTATCTATCCTTCTTTCCAAACTGGACTAGATTATAAACTCTCAGAAGACAGAGATATACATTTCAGTTTCCTTCCCTGATGCATCTCTATAGTCCAGAAGAATGCTTAACACATAGACTATATCCAGTCAGCAACTGTGCATTAGGTTACAAACTAACAAATCAACAAATATAGACAGACATAATGACTTTGTAAGAACTAATGTAAAGATTGGTTGAGATAGCTTTCCATATAACAAGTACACAACTGGTAAGCTTCTCTTCTTTGGGCCCTACTAAATTTATCTTACTGAGAATGTACTGTCAATTGGGAACTTACTTCTGTGGATTCATTTTATTTAGATATTGAATATCTTTGTGGTCCTGGCTAAAGCACCCTTCCTCTCCAAACTTGCATTCACAGTCTATCAAATGAGTGATACTTAAGCACATTACAGCTAGGGAGAATAGCAAATAGACAAAACCTTTTCTTTTCAAAATTTTAAGCTATGACTCAAGACATAAAGTAAACGACATGATGGAATAAGTTGAAGAGAGAGATTCAGACTCCTGTCTGTCCCTTCTCTGTCTTTCTAAGGCTTCTAAGGCACATCCATAGTAACTATGTAGCTTTATGTCAAGAATTTGCAATACTTTTAGGGTGACGGGCCAACTACTAAGGAATTTAGGCAGCATGGGCCTTATGAACACTCGTAACCATTCAACTTTGCTTAATTATCCATAGAAAATAAATGATGGCTTCTATGGTTCAAAATATGTTATAAGCCCTGCAATTTGGGTTTCATAATTCCATATACTTATGTCACCAAAAACACCTGTTTTGATTTCGCCCTAACTATTTAAATACTATGAAACCCATTTTTAACTTGTGAGTTAACTCAACCTGGCAGACTACAGAGTGCTCATCCCTAGCCTAAAGACTTGGGGAAAGTGCACCTAAGTTGAACCCTATACCTGAGGTGGCTTAGAAGCAACATGAGCACTACAGAGAGCAAAGTCTACAGTGTTGCCCTGGAAGTTCTGAAATTAGATGACAAAACTTCTTGGTATGGAGACAAATGGTCAGAAATAAAAGGGCCAAAAATAAAAAACAAAGTTTATCTACTCTATAACAGGCTATAAGCTTTCCCCAGGACTCTGGATGGGAGACTAACTCTTCCCCCTTCGTGAGGGAAGTCCAGCCTCCATCCGAGAACCTCAGGCTCTAGTCAAACCTAAAAAGAAGGACAAATGGCCATAACTCTGCTCCTGGACTACAGGGAGCTTAATAAAGCCCCTTTCTCTTTCAGGACTTATGATGCCCTGAGACAATACAAGGTCCCATAGTCTCCATCTTGGTGAACAAACTTCATGTAATCTAATGTGGCAAGGAACCAAATTACATTTTTAGCTACCAGCACTGATTTTTCACCTCCACTGGGGTTCAACCTTCAAGTCCCCAGGCCTCCTCATATGTATTGATGGTGAGTCCCTAGCACCTCAGTTTACACGCTTTTTAAACTGCATAACAGATACATATCTTTGCACTCATCCCTTTCTGGTCCTATCTAGCAGCACTATCTTCTTTGTAGGTAGAGCTATCCCTAAGTTCCAGGCCATTGAAACATCTTTGAAACGCTAAAGGCTCTTATGGCACTCCTAGCAACAAATCACTGTTAGGTTGTAGAGAGGAAGGAGAGAGGAAAAAAGAGAGAGTCACAGCATCAAATTGTCCTTCAGGCAAATGTCATTAATGGCAGCAGCATGAAAAAGCAAGGTATCTTCTTTTCAGGTCACTTTTGAGGTGGTCAAAAGGTCAAGGTGTTGTACCACATAGAAGTAGTTAAAGGTTCCTTTATATTACCAAATAAGGTTCAATGACCCAAAGTGTCCTGTAGCTTTATATAGGGACATACACCCACAATGTTCTAATATATCCTTGGGTAAACAGTCAGATGGAGACTTCTGTAAAACAACAGGCCTGTTTAATATGTGACCTGTGGGACATGATATATGAGGCGTATGGCTTGGTTAGGATTGACAGTGCTCAGTCCGCCTCTGTCTCCAGGCAGCAGAGAGGTGGATATGGTCTTGTCCAACTTACAACCCTTTCTAATTAGGGTCTGATTAACTGGAAAGCCTGTTTCCAGAAATGACGGGTTTCCTGCTTATGTGACATAACAATTTCCTGTCTGATCATGTCCCAAAAGTCTTCCCCAAAGACTCTACTATAGATACCTACATCACCCAACAAATTCCACCTAAAAGTATGGGATACCTCCACTTTTAGTGCTCACTAAAGATCCTAGCCCAGGGAATGGTGCCACTCACAGTGGGCAGGTCTCCCTTTCTCAATTTCCTTAATCAGAATAATCCCCCACAGGCATGACCAAAAGAGGCACCATTTCCAGGTGACTCTAGATCTCATGTTGACAATCGAGATTAACTATCAAAGCTCAACAATTTTTCTCTAAGGCTCCAATATATTTTAAAGCCTGGGGCATGCCTGTACATGTGTGCACATATACACACGCACATACATATATACACGCGCGCACACACACACTCACAAAAGGTTTACATTCTCTTATTGATAAATTGCTGCTTACTAGGCAACTGAGACCCTGTAACTTTCCATGCCACACCCTGTCTTGGCAGTAAAAAAGTCAGTTAGATTCTACAGAATGGTCCAGGACCCAGGAGTCATAATTCCTGACATTTACACCTTCTTGGAACAGATACTCTCCAGCACTTCCTGATTCTCAATGTTAGAGTAAAAGGATGTTTTCTTTTCTATTCCTATCCATCCATACTCTGACTTCCTATTTGCTTGCCAGTGGCAGAATCCTTCCTCTCAAGATCGTCTTACCTCAGAGCTTTAACGATAGCCCCCACCCCTCTGAACAGGCCCTCTTTATCCAAAGACTTATTTTCCCTTAAATTTCTCACTTGGGGTAACTTTCCTCAGTATGTACATGATCTACTAATCAACAACAGAGACTAACCCACTTACAATCTAAATACAATCTTAGCTCTTTAAATGTTAGCCTTGTGTGAAAATGTTTTCTTTTTTCAAAGCCTTCAAAGTCTCAACCAAAAAACAGTGTATTAAATTATCAAAGAATAAATAAAAACATTATTTTAAAAAAACGGTCCAGCTCCTGGAACTTTATTAGCCTCAGGTCCAAGGAGCCTTTACAGATACCATAGTGATATTATTCTAACTGTGGGGACTCCTGCCGCCACACCTAAGGACCTTCTTGAGCAGGACCTTCTTGAACAGAGAGAGTTCTACAAAACTGTGTAGAACTCAGTTCCCCAGTTTGACCATGAAGTTAAACCTTTTTATGAGGCCCAAAACGGATCAGAGGAAGAGTCAAAAGACTGGGTCCTTGAAATGGCACGGGCCTTAGCTATCCTAAAGTATGCACTTACAGATTCCCTGGTACTAGTTCGTCCTGACCTTACTATACCCTTTCCTCTGTAATGTAACTGAGTAAAAAAAAGTAGCACTGTGAATATTAACAAACCTTGTGGCCCAGCAGTTCCCAGTTGCTTATATGATATCTTCCACATACATCCAGGCAAAGGACTAAAATACCTACTAGTTTCAGTAGATATCATCATCAGACAGAGGACTCCTCACTAAAACAGAAAGGGCCTCAAAGGTAACTACTTTCCTTGTAACACATTATTCTTTGAGTTCCTCAGCCCCTATAGTCTAACAATGGTCTGCCTTTCATTTCCAAAACCCCTCAGGAAGTGATTGAAGCTTGTAAAATTGAGCATTATGTAGCTTGGCTCCACCAATCTTCTGGAAATGTAGAAAGGGCTCATTTAACCCTTAAGAGATCTCTCTAAGCTTGTGTTCAACACTCAATAGTCTGGCCTACTCTTCTCCCAAGTGCACATTTGTGATTTCACATGACTCCCAATTCTACAACTCACCTCAGCTCCTTCAAAGTCCTTTGTAGTCATCCCTTCCTCCAGAAAGACTTTGTACTAGATTCAGATATTCAGCATCTATTTCAGCATTTTATCACTGAGGCAAGCAATCATGGTTATCACTGAGTACCGGAATAAGCACAGTGCAAGACTGAATCCATCTTCCAGAAATGACCTTTTCACATTAACCCTGGAGATTGGGTCTCCCTTAAACCCTCTTCCACAAAACAAAAGCCACTCAACGCTATCAGGATTGGATTCTATCAAGTCCTTCTAATGTCTCCAATTACAGTCAAACTGCAAGGCCTATCACTTTACATTTTGGGGGACATAATTAAGACTGTATCACCCACAAGAAGCTCAAACAAGCTATTCTTGGGAGGCTCTTGGGGATCTGTCCACTCTTCTGGAGAAACCTAAGTAAAACCCTTCCATGACATTCCCAGACCCCAGTAAGGAGCCAAGACTCTCACTCTGTCACTTTTCTGAGTTCTGAAATACACTTTTATAACCTTCTCTTCTTCTTACTTTGCCATCATACAGAATCCTACTCAGTTTAGAGAGTTCGTGTTAGACTAGTTTCTACAGGGAGACTTATTCAACTATTCCTGGGTGTAGGTCATCATTTGCCTTGAGTTATACTGTATTGGGGCCTTTTCACTGGCATTTCACTCATAAACTCTATCTTAAAACCAACCCTTAACACCCCCCCCCCAAACAATACTTTGCCTTTCCTGAGTCTAAGGCACTCAGTATCTCACCTGGATATAATTCTTTTATCCAAATAGCCATGACTCTCCTGATGTGCTCTCTCCTGACCCTCCTCCCTTATATTTACACATCTCCTGGCCTGAAAATCTCCTCTGAAATCTCACAGGAAGGACTTGGACTCTCGACTCCTCTAGCACACTTCTTGTTTTTAACTTAGCTCTGTGACTGGTGTGTTCCTGGTCATAAAGCCACAAAGATCTCAGGAAAGTCAAATGGTACCATCCTCACCAACACCTGTCTCCCACCACTGAGGACTGATTTACTCTCCAAGCAATGTCACAGTTCTGCCCTTGAACTCCTACAACTACTAGCTGCTCCCCTCTCCAGAATTCTCAAATATCTTATGCTTTATAGTCTTATGACTGTATGACAGATCAGCAATGCCAAACAGGTCCCCAGATACGAATTCACTACTTCACAGTTCTGAATCATTTCCAGAAGGCAAGAAATATTCACTCCCTTGTCCATTATTTGGCTTTGCTGATATGTCAAGGTTAGAGGAGAGGAAAAAAAGGTCAAAAACATGAAAAAAGATCAAAAATAAGAAGAAAAATTCATCACTCTTTAGTAGACTGATCCGAACTGCTTGAACCATAACCCAGTGATTTGTGATGTTTTATGCAAACAATTAGAGCCTAACTTATAATGGTTCCTTGAGGGAAAGTCACCTCAAATGGCTAATCTCAAGAAGGGCAAGTGGTGTAACAAATATTACTGCCACAAAATAGCAAGTGCCCCCTGAACTCTTTTTAGACAGCTCCCACACAAATGGCCCAGGAGGCAAGACTAAATCATTTCTCCCAACTGCTAACAAAGGACTCCATTCAGCAATTTTCATTCATATTCATCCACACCCCCTCAGAATTTGCCTACATGCTCTGACCACAGTATGGATTATACTTTAAAACCTTTATAACAATTCTAGTCTGGTAAATAATTTTATACCCCACCCTCCACTTTAGGCTCATCATTTCCACCCTGACCTTTGGGTCTGATCTAGGTTTGGATAGCTAAAAAGGAGAAGGTTCAAGTTCTGTTTCCACCTCTCACTTTCCCAGGCTATATGCCATTTTAAAACGCTTAGTTCATTTTATCTACTGTCAGATAGGTACGACTCAACTGTCAGAGTGCTTCCCAATCCCAAGTTCAATATAGAGATCACCAACTTCCTACTAGATAGCTACAGCTCAAGACTGTCCAGATATCAGACTCAACACTTGGGCTCAGCCTCAGACTGTGTTGGCTGTCTGTCTTCTCTAGCCTTTCCCCAAAGGCTGCTCACTACTCCAGTTTGCATTGCTTATCTCAGTGAAGAACGTCACCCTCCACTTGGTTTCACAAGAATACTCTTGTCGCTGGAAGCAAAGCAGAACAAGACATATCATGACAGCTTCTCTGCTATCATTAGTAGCAACAGGTTTTGTCTCACAATCTAATCCTATGCAGCCTGTAATTCTGTACTTCTCTACTAGCAGACATACAAGTAAAGTCATTATGACAGCGACTGCAGGTATCACCTAACATCCAATTCTTTCTCTTCTTCATGTCAGAAACCCCAGTCACAAGTTTTTGGTGTAAACTTTGCCAACCAATGTAAATTATAGCGTCATTTACTTTCCACTAAAGATCAGAGCAGTCATAGCACAGGTTTTCAATGACGTGCAAGTAGAAGTATCAAATAGGACTTCGGAGAAGACGTCTACTAAAAGATACCTTCATTCTTTCCTTCCTCTTCTGCTCTTCTAAAGTGTGGCTATCAGTAAGATTCTAGAGCTTCAGCACTTCCTGGACCAGGAAGAGTTATATGCTATGAATGCTAGAGCAGATGAGGCTTAAAAGACTCCCTGAATCTGCTCTACTGGCCCACGGATGCTTAGCTCCTCATTTCTTGTGTGGAAAAATAAAACTCTCTGTGTTTGAAGCCAATGAAGATGGACCTCTGTAACTCATAGCACGATTGAATACTGTTAAACTTACAGTAAGCTGGACATTTCATTTTGTCTATACAAAGAATATTACAAACCCAAATGCTATGACTTGCAGTGTCACAGAGGATTCGACAAGGAATTCATCTGTAAGAAAGAACTCTGTAGTTTTCTCCAAAGCAGAAACAAAATGAGCATTGGGCAATAGGAAGTGCAGAACCCTTGGAATGGACAGTATGAGTATAGAGTATCTACAGAGAATTTTTTAAAGATTCAAAGTCAAAGTATATTTTGTTACCACTATGCACCAGCAACATAAGCAAATGCAGTACAAAACACTCTTCCCTTTAAAAGGTGTGTAGCTGGTCAAAGGTTAAAACAATGGTTGTTTTGACATGTATATATATATATATATATATATGTGTGTGTGTGTGTATGTATGTTTGTATGTATGCACACATATATATGTGTATGTATGTGTGTATGTATTCCAAACTACCATCTTTAATTACTCATCCTTTTCTAACATTCTACTCTATAGGAAAGTTGACCAAGACAACTCACAGCTATATCATTCCCTCCATGGTGGTCAGTTTCTGTTAAATAAGCTGGAAAAATGTAACCTCAACTGACAAACTACCTCCATCACATTGCCTATAGGCATGCCTGTGGGGCATTTTCTTGATTAATCACTGCTATGGGAGGGCCCAGCCCTCTGTAGGTGGTACCACTACTAGGCTGGTGGTCCAGTGCTGTATTAAAAACGCAAGTTGAGTGTGCCAGGGGGAGTAAATTATTAAGCAGAGTTCCTTCAGTTCTCCACCTCCAGGTTCCTGCCATGAGTTCCTGCTTTGGCTTCCCACAATAATGAACTATAACCTGTAAGCTACATAATCCTTTTACTTACCCATGTTGCTTTTGGCCAGTGTTTTCTGAAAGCAACGGAAAAGCAAACTAGGACACTCACACATACAAACAGAATTAACTACATATGTTCATTTGGTTCTTTCCTTTTACTAAGGTTCAGAATCATTAAAGGTATTTCTAGATGCTTTTATAAAATCCACAATTCCTCTTGTACTATATGTTTTGGATTTTAAATGTGAGTTTTAAATAAACAATGATACCACAGTGATTATGAAGACAAAGAAACAGAACATGACATTTCTGTTATTCTATATGATCAACTGGGGAAATTCATTTGTGTTTTTAAATCTTAAAGAACAAGACAAAGCTAGGTATAGGGTATAATATCTTTGTTCCACGGCACACATGTGATAACTCTGAATTCATATTTCTTTAAAATAGAAATGCATTGTTCATTTCCATTAATTGTTTGAAAATTAAAGAACAAATTATGAAAATGAAGAATAGTGTTGATCATTGCATGATTATTACTGAATATAATTTTGTCATACAGAAGAAAATATTAAAAATTGATTTAGCTGGGTGGTAGAGGTGTACACCTTTAATCCAACATTCAGAAGACAAAGGTAGGTAGATCTCTGTGAGTTCAAGGCAAGTTTGGTCTACAGAGTGAGTTCCAGGACATCCAGGGCTATACAGTGAAACCCTGTCTCAAAATTTTTTTGATCCATTCTAGATACCATACCAAATTTCCAAAACATTAATATTATACTTAATTTTCTTAGAAGGTCAGAAATCAAAGCTAATTGACTTAAATGCTATCTAAAACCAAATCTCTATTACCTACACTAGTGGTTAGGAGTCCAACCCAAATCATTCAAATCATTAATTTTTATATGAAATACGCTTGTATGTATATAGCTATTCTTTGTTCTTTCTAACCCAAGTCTCATCCATCTGAGTGCCTTAATAGGTAATAAAAAGTAAAAAGACAAACCACTTACAAATAATACTGGCTATACTCCTTTTATCGTACACATCACCTCTACCATTATCCCCATGAGCCAAGCCATCATTACCTCTAATCTGAACTATTGAAATAGCATCTTCACAATTCTTGTCCTTACCCCACTATCATCTAGTCTCCAGATAAAATATAAGTCAGACCAGGACCCTCATCAACTCAAAAGCTTTCAATGTCTCATCTCAGTCATAAAAAATCCCCAAATCATCTATTTTTCATTTTCTTTCTGATTTCATCCAACGTTTTTCTCCACTTACTAATTCCTTACCTGCTGCATTTTGTTTCTTAAACAAGCCAGTTAGATTTTCTTCTGGTTGGTCCTTATATCTAGCATCCTCTTCTAAATATGCATTTGGACCTTAAGTTCTTTTGTATTTTTGTTTAATTATTCCTTAACCAGAAAGGGTTTAACTGATCTAATGCATCATCCCATTCTCATCTCTGTTCTGTTTTCCTGAGTGCTTAACACATCTTGTCATATTATATACTATTTTGTGTGACTGGTTTGTTATCCCCCATCAACCTACTAGATTGTAAACTTCCTAAGTGTAATTTGTAATTTATTTTTGTTCATTGCTCTTTTCTGTAACACATCCATGCAAATTCATAGTAAATAGCCTAACATGTTTTAAGTAAATCAATGTCTACAATAACACCTAGAAAATAAAGGTACTTCTATTCATAGATAAGAATAGTAAGAAAAGTATAGAAATCAGGCCCTTAATCATAGACTTGTGACTCTACACAGAATATTATTTTTATTCTAGACATAATCTGTATTTCAGTGACAACTATCGTTTCCGGACAAGAATTGTGAAGATGCTATTTCAATAGTTCAGATTAGAGGTAATGATGGCTTGGCTCATGGGGATAATGGTAGAGATGATGTGTACGATAAAAGGAGTATAGCCAGTATTATTTGTAAGTGGTTTGTCTTTTTACTTTTTATTACCTATTAAGGCACTCAGATGGATGAGACTTGGGTTAGAAAGAACAAAGAATAGCTATATACATACAAGCGTATTTCATATAAAAATTAATTATTTGAATGATTTGGGTTGGACTCCTAACAATTTATCATTCAACGTGAACTCACAAACATCCTGCATCCACTAAAAGACAGCAATTTCTGTAAACTTTTTAAACTCTTCAACAATATCTTATCAGTCACATGGTAACACGTGAGTTAATTTACAGCTGTCAAATGTGCGAAAAAAATTCAATGTGTAGTGTAAATAAAAGGGCCATATTACAAAATGGTGACTACATCTAACTCTCCATTTTTCTCTCACAATCCTTACTGGTTTGCTTTTTTACTTAAAAAGGTTTTCATACAACATATTTTGATCATATTCTTCCCCTCCCCCAACTCCTCTCAGATACTTCCCAACTCCCTACCCACCCAACTTTATGTTTTCTCCCCTCCTCAACAAAAACCACAAAAAATGAAAATAAAACAAACAAAAAAAATAAAACCTGCACAGATTCAAACCAAACAAAATTTCAGCACTGAGAAGGAAATTTGGACATAGACTTCTGCCCCTAACCAAGAAGATGAAGTTGACACCTGCTGGGAAAGAGAAAATCCATTTTTTTTTCTCCAGTAGAGCATCACTGGGTATATCAATATCAATCTAGAGCAAGTCCTATGCCCAGGAATAGTTAGTTGGTTTACTAGTTAACTTTTATCCAACATTTACAGGTGTTGGTGGTCATTAATAATCTTATTTAAGGGAGAGAAATCTGAGCCCCAACATATTCCCAACAGCGAACACCATGGTAAAGACTAAAGGTTTTCTGCCTCCCCAGCTAAAATAACAGTATATCACCCTCTATCAAGTGGCTAGGTAAATGCTTTGTTGTTGTTGGTTTTTCAAGACAGGGTTTCTCTGTGTAGCAGTCTGGCTGTACTGGAACTTCTTTTGTAGACCAGGCTGGCCTCAGATTTACAGAGATCTGCCTGCTTCTGCCTCCCAATTGTTGGGATTAAAGGCAAGCACCACCATGTCCAGCTGATAAATGCTTTTATCATAGACTAGTCACCGCTTTGGTCCCCGAAAATCTTATTATGAGTTTTATTTCCCCTCACCAAACAACCTTTAATCCCATAGTGATTTTCAAATATGTCATTGACTTGTTTTAAAATTAGGAGAAGTTCAAATTCTCCAACAGTTTAATCTGTCTCCAGCACATGGTTGTGAGTCCTGACACGCCAATCCATTTGCAAGAGGAGGGAGCTCTCGCCCAGACCCGGCTGCCACAAATGATAGAACTTGCATGGAATTTTTCAGGCAACTGTTACAGCATTTGCTCCTACTGGAGAGTCTTTCCCTGATTCATTCCTTTCTACTTTCCTCAGCGCCATCTGAAACAGTAATTGGTGGAATGCTAAGGAAGGACAGTGAAGGAGAGTCAGGAGACTCCAATTTACCTCCAAAGAGTTTGTGGCCTTGAGCAAATCTGTCCCATTCTCTGTGTCCTTTGGTGTGCTGGCTAGACTCCAAGGACTCTAATATCTTTACCTGCTCTCACTTTTACTGGTTCTACAAACATTTGATTTAGCCTTGTTAGTCCCCAGGGAAGGAGAGCGTTCTGGGGAAAGGAACTGGGTAAGCCCTTGTATTTAATGACAGAAACTAGCTGCCTTTAGGAACTACTGAAAGAGGAGAGCCTGAGAAAACCCCAAGGAAGGGAGAAGGGGAGTTCCCTTGCATACATTCCTAGCCCACACCAGATTCTCTCCTTCCTTTAAGAGTGGAAACAAAAAAAGGAGTTAAAGATCAATTTTTTTGTGTGCCCAATTGCTTCAGGCTCTCTTGCTTTTGCTGCAGATTGTGGGTGGCAGTGCAGAAGTATGTGCTGACACCGGCACCAGCGCCTGCTGACCCAACCCAACTGCCCTCCAATACCCCCTGTTAGTACTGAATACAAAGTCATTGTGGCCTTCCACTCCCCAGTGCCCCTAACCAGATTTGGACTGTCCCTGGTGGATTCAGAGAAGCCACTTCCTCTCTGCAAAGGGAAGTCATTTCAAGGTCTCCAGGTATAAAAGGGATCACCATGGCATAAAATGAGCTGAAGATGATACTAAACACACACCCACACATACAAACAAAAGCACACACTCCTTCCATCGGCGGGGGTCTGCTTGTTAATTCCCATTTAGAGGATGAGGGTTTCTGTTCTCTCCTTGACAAAGCCCTAAATGTGGACTGGGTTAGACCATCCCAGGCAAGGAAGCTTTGCAGGTCTTTCCCAGATAGCTTCCACCTGGGTGGTTCTGGGCCCTAGAGCTGGCTAGGGGTGACAGGTATGCACAGCCCAGTTAAGGAGGTCATGTAGCTATCCTATAAAGCTCTCTACAATTCTTGGTTTTGTGGCTGCTCCCCTCAAGCCCTTGCCAGCCTGCTTTCATCCTTGGAGTTTTACTGTAAGACCCTTGCGTCTTTGGCATCCCAGGTATTACCTGGGATGCTCTTGGCCACTTCATCGATCCCCCAGTTTGAGCCTAACCCAGCCTGGGAGGGCGGCAGAAATGCCTAGGGGAGGGGGGATGGGAGGGGTCTTTACAGGTCTGTTAGGCAAGCAGAGACTCCTAAAATGGCTACAGGAAGCTCATTGGTGTCTGAAGGACAGTGGCGAGGGCGGTGGGCAGAGGTATGGGGGCTCCTGGTGTGGAGGTTAATTCGAGGGGCTGGCGGTTGGATTGGAGGATTAGGGCTCATGCAGGGAAAACTAGAGCTACGTGCACTCACCATTCCCGATCCGCCTCTAATCCACTGCATGGTGTCCACGAAGTCCAGCTTCTGTGAGGCCGGGTGGCTGGCGCGGATTGTCGCGGGCTCACTGGGAGGTAGGGCTGGGCTGGAGGAAGCGAGAGTCCCAGCGCCCCCTCCGCCTCCCCTCCTCCACGGCTCTACAGCCGAATCCCCTCAGCCTGACCTAGCCTTCAGTTAGGTTGTTTCTTGCCGGCGTGCGGGCTGTGCTTCTCCACCCTGCGGCTTCCCAGGGGGCTTGACAGGAAGGAAACACGCAACTGGGGGAGGGGGTCCCAGTGAGCCGCCTTTGTCTTCCTCCAAGGCTTGCAAACTGAGGGGTTGGACGCAGGCGAGAATATAGGGGGAATAACCTCCGCCAAGGGTAAGGCAGCTGCCACCCCTGCCTGCCCTCCTGCTGCTCTTGATTTATATGCAGTTTATTGTGGGGCTTCCCAATTATGTTGACTCAGCGCAAAGTCTTCTCCAAAGTTGCAAAAGGTGTTGGGACAGTCTCTAAATATTAAGATCCTGGCCCACTGAAACCATGCCAGTGACTTCTCATGCCTCTCTCCCTAAGCCCTTCCTCTGTATATTTTCCTGGTGCCCTCTCTAGTGTCTAATCTCTTGCGCTTTTATCTGCATTACTTTCACTTTTCAGAATAACCGTGGAAAAGCAAGCATCATTATCTCCATTGTACAGAAAAATAAAAGGAGGTTTGAAAGAGAGAAGGAACCTGTATATGGTCACATAAAAAATAAAGCTCTGACTTTACCCTCTGCAGCAGCTTTCCAAACTTCTTTCAGTTCACTGTGTTCTCGTTCTCTCCCCCCTCTCTCTTTTACACACACACACACACACACACACACACACACACACACACACACCATTCCAGTAGGAATATAGTAGGTAGTCTAAATGATGGATGAATTTTCCCTTTGCTTATTTGGCTGAGAATGATAAAAACGTTTATCAACAGAAACTGCCCATCTTTTCATGCCACCAACTCTGGGCAATGAAACCCAGGCCTGCCCGTTTACATCTGCTGAGAGTTGAGGTTGTCAGCTCCAATCACACCCATTATTATTCTGTCTGATCTTCCATAACTCTGTGAGGCAAACAAAATGGAGTTTCCATTACTCCCTCTGTTATATGCATGTACACTGAAGACTGAAAAACATCTCTGCCCAAAGTAACACAGAAAAACACGAATCCAGGGCTCCTGGCTTGCCCCGTAATACAGGCTGTACTAGAATCGCAAAAACTGGTTGCAGCTGCAGCAAGATAGAATTTAAAGTGTGATATCAGAAAGAAGCTCCAGGAGGATATTGTCATGAAGCCATCACTAGCATGTTACACACATAGACTTTTTGACCTCTCCTTAGTAAACCGTTCATTTTATCCAACTCACTGTTTGGACCAGTCACAGTTGGCGGAAGACTAAAGCTTTGCGATGACCCCAGACACTGGAGGCATACAAACAGAAGCTCAGTTGCCCTTTGCCCCGGATTTCTTGAATTAAATGGGGCTTGGTTTGAATAACCTATCAGTTTCCTCCCAAATCTGGTAGTCCAGGGATCAGTGATTCTACAATGTCTCATCACTTTCTCACCCATGGGTCTTCATTTGTGCTGTGTCTTGGATATGCCTTGCCTGTCAGCCAGCTTCTCTACCAGCTGGTTGAGATTATCATGATTCTGTAAGAGCTGCAAATGGCTGTGCTACCTGTTGGAAGCTTCCCACGAATGCCACCAGAGCTGAGTCCTATCTCACTCCCACTTAATATTGTCAGTTGAGAGGGATAATTTTTATTTCCTGGTTGTACAGATAAAATTGTTCCTACTGATGACAAAATTTTAGGTTGGAGTCCAAACCCTTAATACTGCGAACTGTTATTGTATTTGGATGTAGGGTCTTTAACGGTGTAAATAGGTTAAAATGAAACCATTAGGGTAGGCCTTTATCCAGTATATCCAATGACTTTATGAAGAGGAAATTTGTACAGAGACAAGTAGAGGGTGAAGACCATGTGGCAACTCATCTATAAGCCCAGGAGAGACTTCAGAAGAAATCAAAGTTGACTTTGAACTCAATCTTCTGGCTTCCAAGATTATAAGAAAGTTAAGTTCTGGTAAGCCACTAATCTGTGGTTCTTTGGTTATGGCAGCCTTCGCTATTAAATGTACTGGATCTATGTATGTTTTTCTATCTAGTTATTTAACTGGAATTATAATTATTTTTTAATCTTCAATTTTTTGAAAGAGGCAATAATAAGTTCCTGACCTTGGTATTTTCTACAACACTGAGTGGCACATAAAATGTAAAACTGATTGTTTTTAGTTTTTATTTTACTGTTGGTGTGTGTGTGTGTGTGTGTGTTTTGTGGTACGTGTGCATTGTGTGGTGTGTGTACATGTGTGTGGCTGGGTGGAATTGGGGGTGGGGAGGAACACCTCAAACCTATGACTCCAGATAGTGCATGAAGCACAGTAGGAGAAAAATATGGTAAAATTAGAAGTACAAGGGTAGCTAAATATGGAAGCACACACCTGTATTCCCAGTGCTTGGGGAGAAGAAACAGAATTGCCACAACTTTGACACTAGCCCAGTCTATAAAGCTATAATCCAGCTAGGATTACGTAATACGATCCTACGAAACTCAACTGCTAAAGATACCATGTACTTAAGTCACAGAACATGGAGCTATCAAGCTGTGACTGACCTGAATGCTTCATTTCACTGGCTAGCTTTTATAAAGGCTGGAAGGTGCTATGTATGCTACTAGAAGAGCAAAGTAATCACCAGTCTTACCCAGATTTAAACCCTGTGACTTACAGTAATGACTGGCCTAGAAAGACACATCCACCAGTACAGTAATGATACACACATCATGGGAGTAACCAACAACTTTCTGACTGTACTTCAATCCCACTACAGAGGATTACCATCATATCTGGCACCATTAAGGTCCAAGAACCTGTGGTTAAACATGTCATTAGTCCCAGGGGAGAACCTCCTACTGTTATTTTGTGAAATGGACATAGTATTAAAGCATTCCTAATATGATGATTAACAGAGACCAACAACTGGCCAAGTTACAAAGATACTGTGGAATATTAGTCCTAGATGGTAATCTAGGACTATATAACTATATAACATCCTTACCTCCAAAAGGTCAGAGATGTTGCAGAAGAGAAGGGAAAATGACTGCAAGAGCCAGAGTCTGTGGATGAATACAGTGCCCTATGGATTCAACAGGGCAGCTGCACAAATGAACTCAGAGATTGTGACAGCATGCACAAGTCCCATAAAACCTCAAATCAAACCAAATCCCAAGACGAGGGGAGGCAGGCTTGAAGCCCCATCCATAGCTGAAGAGTTATTGGCTGTTGACAGCTATGGGGAGAGGGAGGTCCATTTTCTTTAAGAGTATATCCCCTGATAAGTTGGCCATGTTCTAGTAGAAGGCCACAAATCGAAGAACATACCTGCAGCATAAATTCAACTTGAAGAATGAAAACAAAGGTGGGTGGTTCTAGGAGGAGTTCAGAAGGGAATTAATATGATCAAAATATGAAATTATCAAAGAATTAATAATTTAATAATTTTTCATTTAAAACATTTTTGAATTGGCTATAAATAGGATTATTTTGAGGGTACAAGGCTGGTGAGGCCAGGGACCTTTAAGGGGAGATGGTCTACAGCTTTTGCCAGATTCTTTTAGACATTTTTATGTGAACTTTTAACATTCATAAAAGCAAACAGATTAGTGAACCCTCATTTACCCATCACCATTCTTCCATTCATGTTTGAACTACCCTCTGGCATTTATCTCCCAGAAAGATTTTCAAGAAAATCCACATAAATTTGTTATGTAGCAGTTTCATTCAAGATTAAAACTTTCCAGAAAATCCATCTTTGAGGGAAACTTCTTAAGACATACAATGTAAAAGGAAAATGAAACAGCAGGCTATTTTAGAATAGGATGCTTACAAGGAAGTGAATGAAGCAATAGGATACTTTCGAATACAATGTTTACAAGGAGGTGAAACAATAGCACGTTCTAAGGGGAGGTAAAGTACTCCACCCTGCAAGAAAACTCATTATGATGGGACATAACACAAATATCTTAAGGGGGTTCCTGAAACTGACCAGATCCACTAGTCCCCACCCACCCAAGAGTATATAAGCATTAGCCATTGCTGAGCGTCACTTTCAAACTGAGGTGCTTAGAAGAAGCTAAGAATGAACAGCATGGAAAAAAAAAAAAAAGACCAAGCAAGCTGCCTAGAAGAAGCCAAGACCAGCCGAACTGCTTAGAAGAGGCCCAGACCATCTGAGCCACTGGGACAAAACATTCTCCAACCTGTTAAGGTGCTTGCAAATAGTGCAGTGTAGCCCAGGTTTCTGACTTTTGTGAACTGTCACCCATCATGGAATGCCCTTTTTGTGATGGCAGATGGTCTGATTATGTAAGTAATCCCCCTCACACAAATTTCTGTAAGTAATCCCAATAAAACTCATTAATTCACCAAGTTGGACTTTGGTGGTATCATGCTTTGGTCCCTCATCCAGTTCCCTATCTGGAGTGAGTAGACATTTATTCATGTCTCCCCAGGCGTAGCATCACTCAACAGTATCTTATCTTTTTAGGCTCAAATCAGTCTAGGAGTCTCTCAAGGGTTTAAACATATCACACTGCAAATGAAGCTGAAGCTGATAGCCACACTAGTTAGCATGGCCAATTTTCCAGGTCTCCAAATCCGGTTTGGTTATATCAGGTATGTTATAACCAACTGCAACTAATAGATGCTTCTTATGACAAAAAAGACATAGGTGCCCCATTGTTAAAAGATACCAAAGTAAAGAAAAATCAAATGTAACATATTATTCTGAATTGGATATTTTTATGGCCTGAATATTTATATCTCCTCAAAATTCACATGTTGAAATCCTAGTCTTGAAGGTCATGGTATCTGGAGGGGGAACCCTTTGGAAACTGATTTGATCATAAGATTAGAGGCGTTGGAAAAAGGTATGTGTCTTTATAATACAACTTAAATTATTTTTTTTCACTGTCTCACCAGGAGTGGTGACAAGCAAACCAGAATGTAGACTTCACAAGACAATGGATTTTCTACATCTTAATCTTTGACATCCCAACCCCTAGAAATATAAGTGAAAGATCTCTGTTGTTTATAAGTTCACCCAAAATTGTTATATACATTGCTATTTATTCTCACACATTCATAAATACAAGTTTAGACTGTCAGGCACAGTATGCTAAGCACAGATACTGCTTTAGTGAACACGATGGACACAGTCTGTGTACTCATTGCTATTCAATAGACAAATAAAAAAGGTAAATAACAGCACAACTATAGACAGGGAGAAGTATGATGAAAGAGAAGGGTTTTTTTAAAGCTGCAATATGACATTTTAAATGATGTCTAAAGGCCCAAATCAAGTCAGCCACGTAAAAGGCAAGGGGAAAGTATTCCATGCATAGAAAATAAAAATATATACACAAGTTTAAACAACTAGACTGTCTTGTGAAGTCTCAGGTAGTAAAAGCACAAAAGGCTGGAAGCTAAGAGATAAAAGGAGAGTGGTAAGAAATAAATTTGACAGAATCTAGGCCATGTAAACCATTGAAGGGTATGGAAAGAGAATTTAGACTTAGGGCTCACAAGATGGCTAAGGAGATACTGCTAAAGCCTGATGAACAAAGTTCAATCTTGGGGGCCCACATGATGGCAACAGAGAACCAATTCCTGTCAGTTGCCCTCTGACATCCAAAAAAGACCATAACACAAGAACACACAAAAATCAGTACAGTAAAAACACTTTTTAAACAACAACAAAAAGTGGGTGAGATCCGCCTTCCAAATGTTTCCTTTGAGGTGCAAGGATCATTCCCCCCACAGAGAACTAGGGAACCAGGAATATTAAACATTCAGGGGCCTCTCCTCAAAGGAAGAATGACCTGTTTTCTGCCCAGAAGGCTGGGAGTGAATATCATTGATATCAATGATCTGATGACCTTTTTGCTATCTGTGAAGGCAGACCTCACCCACCTTTTGTTCTCGAGGCAGACCTCATTCAAATTACCTAGAATGTTTATCACAAATTCTTTCTTCCCTAGGTCATTGTCTTTAGCTGCAGTTAATAGAACCCATCCTTAGGGGAGATATCACAGGTACTGCTGACCTCTATGCTATCTCGATCAGAGACCACACTAGATTCTAGGCCTCTTAACTGTAGAACCCACCCTTATGGTCATATGTACTTTGCAAAGGACTTTTTACATAGTCATGCCTTAAGCCATATTACACACCTGCAATTGAAATGACCGTTGCCTGGAAACCTGAAATGGAATGATTATTGCCTGGAAACATTCTCCCAAATTGTACTGTGTTTTAAATATGCTGAAAATGAGCCACTGATGTCAGACTCCCCAAGTCTGATCCAGGTTGACAAAGTCAATCTCAGTCGACTTTGCATTCTCACATCTTCATGGTTTGCTTCCCTGCCTTGACACCTGCAGGGTTCCCACACATCATTTTACCAAAAGATGGCGTGGTGGTTTGAATAATAATGGCCTCCATAGGCTCAAGTATTTGAATGATTAGTTCCCAGTTAGTGGAACTGTCTGGGAAGATTAAGTAGGTGTAGCCTTTTTGGAGGTTTGTCACTGGGTGTGGGCTTTGAGGTTTCAAAAGCCCACACCAAGCCAAGCCACCCTCACTCCCACCACCTGCTGCCTGCAGCTCTCAGCTAGTGCTCTAGCTCCATGCCTGTCACCTTCTGCCACGATGATCATGGACTAAGCCTCTGAAACGAAGCAAGCCCCAAAGTAGATACTTTCTTCTATAACAGTTGTCATGGTTATGGTGTCTCTTCACAGCAACAGAACAGTAACTAAGACAGATGGTATCTATTGTTGATGGTCAGGTATGATTTTGGAGGCAGCAAATAGATAAATCCTATTTTCTGCTCTAATCAGTTAGTCTGTGACTTTTTATGGGAAGAATTGACACTATTAATACTGAACAATGTATATTAATTCATGTTGATTTGTTATGGTAGATATTGTCTCCTTACTTAGCTTTTGGTTGACTGGTCTTGGATTATATATTCCTTGTGCCCTCTTTGATATTGTTAATTTTATCTTTGTGCCTAAGTGTCCCTTCTAGTATCCTCTATAAGGCTGACTTTGTGGACATAAATTCCTCAAATCTGCTTTTACTCATAGTAATTTTTCCTTTCTTCTTCAATTACAACTGATAGTTTTGTTAGGGATAGTAGTTTGGATTAGCATCCATGGTCTTTGAGAAATTTTAGATCACTAGTTCAGGGTCTTCTGGTTTTCAAAATCTTTATTGAAAAGCCAGGTGTCATTCTAATGGGCCCAACTTTATATGTGACTTTGCTGCTCTCTTTCACAGGTTTTCAATATCCTCTCTTTGTTCTATACATTTAGTGTTTTGATTATTACATTCTATATTAATTTTGTTTTCTAGTCCTATCTATTCTGTGGTATGTATGCCTTTCACATCCTAATAGGCTTATGTTTTGTCAGAGTGGGTAATTTTCTTTTATGCTTTTGTAGGCAATATTTTCTGTGTCTTTTACCTGGGTTTTTTTTCTTCTATACCTATAATTTATAGGCTTAGTCTTTTTACAGTGACCAAATTTTCTTTACATTCCATTTTTATTTTTTTCTTTTTTGCGTATTTGTTTTTGCTTTTCTATTTAACATTTCCTTTGACTGAATGAACCATTTCCTCGGTGTTGTCTTTGAGGTCTGGTATTCTCCCTATACCATTTGATCTCATCTATTGGTAGGATTTTTCTCTGAGCTCCTGGTTTTACTTACGGAGTTTGTAATTTCAAGTTTTATTTCATTTTATTTTTCTTCAGAGACTCAATTTTCATGTATTCAATTGTTTTATTTCCTTTAAGTGCAGGTTTTTGTTGTTGTTGTTGTTGAGACAGGGTTTCTCTGTGTAGCCCTGGCTGTCCTGGAACTCACTCTGTAGATGAGGCTGGCCTCGAACTCACAGAGACCTGCCTGCCTCTGCCTCCCAAGTGCTGGGGTTAAAGGTATGTACCACCACCACCCAGCCTGTTTGTATTTTTGCATTTCTCATTCAGGTATTTGTTCATACACTCTAAGATCCTTGAACATACTTACAAATTGCCATTTTGACATCATTATCTTGTGCCAGTGAGAACAAGCAGCCAAAAAGAGCAAGCTTCCTTTTTTAAAATCTCCTTTATATAGGCTGCCAGCAGAAGATGTGGCCTAGATTAAAGGTGGATCTTCCCACCTGAAAAGATCTAGATTCAAAGTGGGTTTTCCCACTTCAAATGATTTATTTAAGAAAAATAATCCCTTTCAGGTGTGTCCAGCCATTTTGGTTTTAGGTAATTCCAGATGTAGTCAAGTAGCCAACCAAAAATAGCTATCACACCTAACTCACAAAATACACTATGAATATTGCCTATATAGAGACAATATTCTTTTTATTTAATATATTTTCAACAAGAATATTAAAGCAATGAACCATGTTCAAGGCTTAACCATATGTAGCCTTAGAGTTGAACGTAGGTCCTATAAACCTGTCAATTTCATAGACCTTCACTGCTTTTTAACCTTGTCCTCGGAGCATAGCATTACTATCTTTTCAGGCCAGACAAAGCAGTGCTGAGACAATTTCAGCTGAGCACTCAGGAGAGAAATGCAGTGTCCCTATGGCATCTCCCCAGGATAAAGAAGCTGCATGACATATGGAGAATGATAGCAGATTACAGAAGATTAAATACAGTAGTACCCTACAGTTGTACCTTCCATCCACACCACTGTACCCAACCTTGCAGTATTTTTGGTTTTGTTTTTGGAAATGCTTTATATAAGGCATACAATCTTTCCACACCATATTGGACCTTTCAGATATCTGTTTAGTGTCTCCTTAGCTGCTGATTTGTAAGAGCAATCAACATTTGCTTGAATGGACAGTGGTGGGCTTTTAGAGATCCTGTTGACCATCTACAAATAGTTTTCATTATATCAGACTATCCTAAGAGTGTCTTACGGATTTAGGAAAGATTTGAGATAGAGCATATACACAGAAGGGGTAAGGGTGGGAAGTCAGTTTATACAGGGTGCAAAGGCCAGGCAGATCTGCTAATTCTTTTGAGTATTGTGGTTGTTAAGGTTCATATGATACCTGACAAGTTCATTGAGAATATCCTTCAGTAGCCCATTCTGGTAGGTATAAAACAGCTGCAGATGTGTTTTCTTTTGAGGCAGGAATGCTCTTAAAGCACTGGTACATTGTCATGCTCTATCTTGCTGAAAATGTCCACCCTATGTGTATTTTCGTTAAAAGTGATTCCATGTGAGATTGGGACGAACAAAACTCAACATGTTTTTGTTTTTTTTGTTTTGTTTTGTTTTTTGTTTTTGTTTTTTGTTTTGTTTTGTTTTGTTTTTAAGAGAGATGAGATCCTTACCAGACAGACTAATCAGCTATGCCCTTTTGTGTTGAAAGTTACTAGACTCTCAAGCTTTGGAAGAAATGACCCGAACAAGCAGTCCTAGCAGGGTTATAATCATGCAAAGGAACAGAAAATCATTATATAACATTTGAACAGCAGTTTCTGACTATACAGAAAACATTGTAACAGGTGGAATCCATCACCGTAGTAATACTAAAAATAGATTATCAAATTAAAGGTTACATTGAAGGCCTTCTAGTCAAGCTTCTTTCTGAGGTGGTTAGAGTCAAATTCTGCAAATATGGCCTGGATATATACAGCAATGAGCTGTGGTGCCCACCAATCCTGTCATTCATAGAGGCTGTGCTTGTGCCAGTGTCATTTCAGACCCCTGAGTCCTCCCCAGAATTTGAACCAACAGCCAAGCCATGTATATACTGTGGCACAATGGCATGAATATTATGGGTGCAATCAACTCTTTCCAGTTGTAGATGATTAGGTGGTACAATAATGAGCATTAGACACGAATGGATGATGACATCAATTTATGTATGATCATAGACACCTTGTGAAAGGAAATAATACCTAGCATGGCAAGTTAAAGATTTTGACCCAAGGTAATTTGCAAGAGTTAACAACAAAACACTCCCCTAAGCCAAAAGGCTAGTAAATGAATATCTCATTGTCAATGGTTGGCTAACTTCCTATGAATTATTGTCCAGTGAGGTCCCTGAGGCTCCCCAAACAACACAGTCTACTGCTATTGCTCTTTGTTGCCCATCAGAACTAGATGGTAAGAACACATTGCTAAATCTACTGCATGCTTTGCTGTAACTCATAGAGCACTAGAGCTGGAATTAAGTCAGAAGCTCCCTCACTAGGAACTGGTGTTCCTAGTACCTGAAAGTACCATACAGCCTTGGGGAGGGGACTGTCGCCAATAGTCCTACTAGGTTGTGGATTTTGTATGTTACACTACAAACATGCCAGACAACATCTGTCTACTGTGGTACAGAACTGTAAATACTATGGGTGCAATTGATTTGTTTCCAACTGAATTTAAGGACTACTCCAGAGGAGGTTGTGGGTTGTGGATACAGTAGAGAATTATATCCAGTCTAGATGCTAAACAATAAGTGCCTGTTGTTATGGCATAGGTGTCCAATTCTCAACCATAAATGGAAGAAATAATCAGACAGCTATATCACCCATTCTAAGGCTTAGAGAACATTACAAAAGAAGGGCTGAAAAGAATACAATAGCAAGAGAAAGAGCTGAAATGTTGTAGATCACTGTCCTCTAAGCACAAAAGCCCTTGTCACTTCAATCAGAACAACTTGGGGCTGGAGAGATGGCTCAGAGGTTAAGAGCACTGCCTGCTCTTCCAGAGGTCCTGAGTTCAATTCCCAGCAACCACATGGTGGCTCACAACCATCTATAATGAGATCTGGTGCCCTCTTCTGGTCTGGTGGCATACATGCAGACAGAACACTGTATACATAATAAATAAATAAATCTTTAAAAAAAGGGGGGCTGGAGAGATGGCTCAGAGGTTAAGGATGCTGACTGTTCTTCCAGAGGTCCTGAGTTCAATTCCCAACAACCATATGGTGGCTCACAACCATCTACAATGAGATCTGGTGCCTTCTTCTGGCATGCAGTCATACATGGAGGCAGCACACTGTATTGTATACATAATAAATAAAATCTTTAAAAAAAAATCAGAACAACTTTATCTAAAAGAAACCATCAACAAGATCAGGCTGGTCTGATGATCCTTCATAGAAGGAGAGGCTGGGGAAAAGGTCATTAGACCCTCACTTTCAGTCATCCCCTCCTGTACCACCTTCTCAGCTGTCTGTCATTTTTCTTAGTCTTAGGAGGTTCTGGGGCCTGTCAGTCACATCTAAACTGCCAAACATGGCCAGGGATAGCTATGAGCAGCAGCCCAACACAAGACTGTGAGCTTATTTAAAGTATTATCTGGGTTTTTTGTTTGTTTGTTTTTGCAACTTGATCATGTATATTTTTAAGGATGATGCTATCATGTCAAAATATTGTACACACCATAGGGGAACTTTCTGGTTGGATTTGAGGCCAGTTCCACAGGAGGGAATTTCATGCCTGATACTGTAATCAGGCATGGTTGGTCAAAAGTCAAAAGTCACAAAAGAGTTGTGGACCCCCCCCCCGTTAGTAGAACCTATTGCTGTTATTTTCCAAAATGTTCATGCTGTCAAATATTTGTGGGGTAGTCACCTGAGAATACTGCTCATACATGGGTTTAAGCCAATAGAAAGTCTTCATTAGCTGGCCGGCAGCTGCACTGGGTGCTAGGGATCCCAGTATAGTGCTGAGCCCTTTTTAAGGTGAGCTTTTAAGCACAAAAACCATGTCCTGGGTTGACACACTTCAGCGAACAAAAACAGTCAGCCAGAAGTGGAACTGCAGAAGCTAAAAATCAAGGTTAGTACATTTTGAGACTTTGTCAGAACTACATAGTCTTTGATGGATTAAGTCTTTGTTTTCATTTTGGCTGGTAGCTCTGTCTACATGCTGAATTTTGCAGCTTGAATGGCACTTTCATTATGGAGACAGTTGTGCTAAGGTCTGGTGCCCTGTTACAAAACTGCCGTCTAAGTATTTGGGCTTATAACTATATACCTGAACTGCTCTCGACCTTGGTCAAAAAAGTTTTCTTCAGTGGAATTCAATCAATGCAGAGATTCATAACTGGTCAGAGTGCAGCAAATAAGAGACTGTATGCTCATACCTAAGTGAGACATCTTTATCACGCACAACCTATAACACCAAGACACAGACAATGTCATGGAAAGAGGCAGAAAGACTGTAAGATCTGGGGGATGGGGAAGACTATGATGAAATGGATAAAACATGGCAGTCACAGTCATGAATGCACAGAAACTGTGGTTACCTGCATAAGACTTACACAGGATCAAGACAACCAAAATTCTGACCTCGACGAGGCAGGTAATCTGCAGGCCCTACTCCTTAGTGAGTAGCTGTTGACAGTAGATGGTTGCTGGGGATGGAGGATCAATTTTTGAAAATGTGGACATGGGTAGGTTTCCTATGCTCCAGTGCATAGTCCTATACCCATGAATACAGTGGTATATTATTTTCGTTTTAATAAATAAAGCTTGCCTGAAGATCAGAGGGACATCATCTGTGTAACTATGGGAAAGTCATTATTCATACTGGATGAGACTTTTCAGTGATGAAGCTGTTTTGGAGCTACTTGTGTAACCCCTGACCCATGCTCCTATAGGTAGAGCCAATAAACTCATTTGTATAGCAAATTGGAATTGGATAGAATCTATACTGTGAGCAATGCCTCCCCAGGAAAATACAACACTCACAAATAAGATTATGGACTTTGTTTATAGCCAAATCATATGGCTCAACTCTCTGGTGACACAGCATAGTAAGTATCTTGTTGAACTTTATGACCTATGGTTTTCTCTTTGCAGCCTTTAATCCTACCCAATGCATCTCTGTAACCACTCCATGATTTTCATTTGTCAGAGATAAAAAATTAAAAATACTTCTTAGAAACTATTTGAACAAAGTAAAATCAGAAGTTACAAAATCCACACATATATAGCTGTTAAGACATTTAATATTAAAACTCTATCTCTGTATCTTTTTCTTGAAAGTTCACATCCACATTGGGGTGTACAGTGTCCTTTCCCTAAGTGTCCCCTCCAATTCCTGTTTTTAAGTCTATGCCAAAACATTTTCTTAATAAACTATAACTCTGATGTATGATGACTTGTCCCAGAATTCTTTTATATGGCAAAGCTCAGGAATTCCAGCTTCATTTCAGTGGTAATGTATAAAAGAATTCTTCAGCTTGGCAGTGGTGCACACACCTTTAATCCCAGCACTCGGGAGGCAGAGGCAGAAGAATCTCTGTGAGTTCGAGGCAGCCTGGGCTACAGAGTGAGTTCCAGGATAACCAGGGCTGTTACACAGAGAAACCCTGTCTCAGAAAGGAGGGAAGGGAGGGAGGGAGGGAGGGAGGGAGGGAGGAAGGAAGGAAGGAAGGAAGGAAGGAAGGAAGGAAGGAAGGAAGGAAGGAAGGAAGGGAAGGGAAGGGAAGGATTCTTCTGGATACTACAGGCTGCAACATTGCCAGAGAAATTACTGAAGAAGAATCAAAGTTAGCTGAAAGAACAGAACAGAGTAACCCAAGAAGAGATTCTTGAGTTGAGATCAGAATTCTGAAAAACGTAAATTTGTACTAGTTTTGAAAAGATGCAAGGTGTTACCACATGAGATTTTTGGTTGAGTCAAGGAAATTAAAAGGCATGCCAGAATTGGATGATCTCCAGTAACGCTAAGGTCAGGCAGATAGGAATAATAAAGACAAGTGGTAATCCAGGAGCTGGTTTCTAATGAATGAGGAAGATCTCCTAGAAAGATGATTTAGCATCCAAAAGTATTTAATGAGCACCTACTGTGTACCAGGTGCATTGTAGATACTGGATTGGAATACAGTAATGAACACAACAAACATTTTTATCCTCAAGGAATTTGTTATCACGGAAGAATGTACACTTGAAATCCAAACCAAAAATAATATAACCATAGGTTATATCAAATGATGTACTAGAATGTGACTGAGGAGAGGAGATACTACTTTATGTAGATGGTCACTCTGAGGAGATGACATTTCAGTTGATACCAAGATGGTGACAAGAAATCAGTCAGCCAGAGACGTATGGGAAAAGCCTTCCAAACACAAAGGAAAAATAACTGCAAAAGCCTAGAAGCCGAAAGTAAGTGTGATACACACAAGTGACAGAAGCCCAATGTTGCAGGACCACTGAAGTACAAGTCAGTTGTGAGAGGTGATCTCAGAGAATTGGATAGAGCCATAACATCAAGATTAAAAAGAAAGTATGAATGCCTGACAGAGAGTAATGGCATGTGATTCCGAGGCCCCAGGAGCTATGAAGAAGGAAGGGAAAAAAAACCAGAAACTAATGAATTTTATCCTCCAAAAGTCAAATACAGAAAATAACTAAAACCAAGATGTTGGTACAATGGGAAATTTGTGTAGGCATACATGTAAACAGAGCCTCAGACTTTTGAGATGCAAAATTCAGCTGGATAAGTCCTTAGGATCATCTTGCCTTTCTCTTATTACTCTAGTTGTGGTTCTCAGACCAGCACCCCTCCATTCTTAGAGAACTTAGTTCAGATGCAAACTCCTAGACCTCATGAGCAAGTGTTCACAAGATTCCCCAGTGATTAACATGCAAATAAAGGTGTGAGCAGCTCAGCTCTAGACCAAACTCTTTAAGCTCGTGTTTAGCTCTCACCCACACCTTTCATTTCGTACCTCCCTCCTCTCTTTATACCATGCCGTGCTTTCAGTCTTGGTTTCATGTCTGCTAAGGAATTTGTTCTCCAATTCACCGTATTCCGGAAAGGACAAGCTAAACTAACTTAATCTGTCTTCAAGTAGATGAACAGATTTAATCCATATGCAGTCAGGTGTTGGTTACAATAATTGGGTAGGCTTGAGTGCTCTAATGTCAACAAACACGTAGCAAGCTACCAAAGATTTTTCTGTCAATTCATGACCACATATTAATGGCCACTCTTATAAAAGGTCGTCGTTGAAGAAGGCAATGAAAGTAATAAATTGATATTATGAAGGATTTGGTCAGAAAATAGTAAGTTACACAAAGGTAAAATTTACCTAAAGGTGTACTGCCTCTGCCTGGCAGTTTAGAGAAGATGAACCTGGCTGACAGCCACTAATTAAGCCCTGTGCTTCTCATTAGGAAGAGCATAATTCTGCCAGGCATGCAGGATGACCCCGGATAACAGCTGCCTGGGAAAAGCAGCCCCACTCTGTCTCAAGAGAACTGCGACAGCATTTTTACATTTTAAATCTCCCCATTTGTTCAAACAATCAAACCTTGGAAATGCTGTCTCTGTGAGACACATTTATTTAATTGGTCAAAGGATAACTTGGTGCCCAAGTCTAAAGCATCCCACAGATAAATGTGTATGTAAGAATGCTATGTCAAAGCTCAAAGCTGTAGCAGTGGAGGGGGATTCTCGTTCAGGGGCTGGCTCTTCTGTCAGCATCAGCTAGAGCCAGTTATGTTCTATTTTTAAAGCATTCTCCTTTATTAATCTCTAAGTGCTTGGAGTGGTTCCTCACTGGGAAAGCATAATAATACCATAAAAGAATCCGCAACAGTACCTGTCAGAGATGCTATTAATGAATCCTCCCGTGATGGAAGCTTATGCTAGAGTTAGCCTGTGAGCTTAAGGCGGGACAGAAACATGGGGAAAAGTACAGGAACATCCAAAGGAAAAGAATTCCCCCTGGAGTCTGATTTAAGCCTCTTCCCAACTGAAAACTCAAGTACTCCAGCTCAATCAACAATATTTACTATAAAGGCTGCTGACATAGAGTTAATATTCCTTTCATAAACAGATATCTCATATTAAAGTACCAAGAAACCACTCTTAAAGCCTGAATGTGTGCGACCTTGGAGAGGGCTTCACTGTTTTCCACAAACACCTTTGAATGTCAAACAGACTCTCAAGTTTCTTTGCTGTGAAGATGTAATACCTTCCTGCATTCTGGGGGGCTGGGGGACATTGTAGCCCTGTCAGGTGACCCTGTGATCTCATTTACCTTTCCTAGCAACGCTTAAAGATAGGAACCATTAAACTGCTTTAAAAAATTATTGTAAAACAACAACAACAAAAACCAACAAGCTGTGACTCTTGAGGAACTCATACCCACATTCAGGTTTTATTTTTTGCAATTCTGCTCTACAGAGCCCATATCCATGTTCTCAGGAATACATTTCTTCTGAACACCTCTTTCTCTTAAACTTCGTGATTAAACCTATATTAAAATACCTTTATTGCACTCAAACTCTGCCTCATAATTCAGTAGTACTGAAATTCTTTTCTGCATTGAAGCGACAAATCCCAGTTCAGCCTGAGTCAAGGTCCCTAAAAGTCTAGAGAAATTCCTCAGGATGCTGGTGCACTGGGGACATGTGCTTACTGTCTGTGACCTGGAAATGTTGACAAGTCAACATGAGAGGCGTTCTGGACCAGTCGTCAAGTGATTGCTAAGTTTCAGTTTAACCTTGGATAAAGCCACTTAGCCTCTTCATGTGTGGTTAGAATTTCTCAATAGTTTTTAACTTGTACTTTTTTACAGTGTAGACAAGGTCCTGTAACATCTTGTCTTATAGGGTCTATGTCTGTCTTTTCCTGTAGAGTCTTTGTCTTGTCCTACAGGCCAAGCTAAGTAGGAAGCTTGTAGGAAGCTGAGTAGGAGGCTTTTGGATCTCATTTCACCTAGAGTAGCTCTCCTTTCATTTGTTTTAAACATTAAATTTTGAGATAAATTTTGATTGAGTAACGCATCCCTGCCGCTAAAAACATAAAAAAAAAACTGTTATAACAAAATGCAAGTCAGAGTGGCAGGTTCTGGAGAGAAGTCACATAAAAGTACCCTTCAACATGAGCTTTCTTAGGAAAGGACATCTCTCAACTGTGTGTGTGTGGGGGGGGGGACTTGAAGTGATAGGTCATTAAAAGAAATATAGGAGGCATATATAGAGGCAGTATGATGGGGCTTTGGTTGGAGAGAGAGATCCTTATCATCAAACCCCAGGACAGCCATGGCTACACAGAAAAACCTCGTCTCAAAACAAAAACAAAGAAACTTACAATAACAACAACAAAAAACAACAAAGAAGTTATCTTGATTCAAATGATGGTGTTCTTTGCTGTATAAAAGTTTTTTAGTTTCATGATGTCTCATTTAGTAAGTGTGCTATCAGAGTCGTCCAGAAAATCTTTTCCTGTGCCACTTTCTCCTCTGTCAAATTCAGGATATTAGCCTCCTAAATATGTCCCACCTTCATTTTCTGCCCTCAAATCCATTCTCTCACTCACTCTTGGTAGAGTTACAGTTCTAAAACACTAATTGCTCAATATAGTCTTCCACTTTTTTGCATGTATATGTTTGTCGTGTGTGTGTGTGTGTGTGTGTGTGTGCACGCACGCTTGTTCACATGTGGTGTAGGTGCATATGCACATGGAAGTCAGGAGTTTACATTGAGTATCTTTCTTAATAGCTCTCCCCTCTAATTACTGAGGGAGAAACCCTAATAGGTCACCAATTTCAGCTACTAGTCAGCCTGCACTAGGGATCCCTTGGGAAACTATAGGTGACTTCTAAAGGAGAGATTGTACCTACTAGCTTGTGACATGAGTGCTGAGAAGCCACACTAAGGCCCTTACACTTGTGTGGCAAGCACTTACCCACTAAGCCATCTCTCCACCATCACTTCTAATAGTCTCCCCATTTGGTAATAAGATGGAGTGCAAATTCTTTAACAAGATATGGGTAAGCATCCACAGCCTGCTCCCATAAGGTTTGTGGTAGTTGGTTTTTGTCAACCTGACACAAACTAGAGTCACCTAGTAAGAAGGAACTCCAATTGAGGAACTGCCTCCATGGTATTGGCCTGTGAGCATGTCTGTGGGGGCGTTTTCTTGATTAATGACTACCAGGGGAAGGCACACAATAGTGTGCCACTCTTGGCAGGCATTACTTGGTTATCTAAAACAACAAGCTGACCAATCCAATAAGCAACATTCCTCCTGGTTCCTGCCTTGAGGTCATGGCCTAACTTCCCTCAATGGGAGACTGTATAACAATATGAAATAAACCCTTTCATTCCCATGTTTTGACCACTGTTGTCTTATAGCAACAAAGAAACAAACTAAGACAATACTCTCCTAACTTTAACCTTTTAATCTCTAACCTTAACCTTTAATTTCTTCATATATGCACGTTTTACAAGTCACAATGATTTTTAAACCATATTCTCTTGAAATTTCTTTTCTTCTAGGTGATATTTCATCTTGGTTGTCAGCCTGTGTCAAATGAGAATTCCCAGGAGGAAGCTGTGTCTGAAAAGACTGATTAGAACCGCAGTGTTGTGGAGAAGATAGACTACTGCAGGTCTAGAAGTTACGTACCTTATCTTGGGATAGTTTTTGCCCCTGGAATAGCCATTCTTTGTCCACCTGTGTCAGAACTAACATCCAGTGACAAATAGATGTAAAAAAACAAAAACAAAAAAACTTTTCAAATCTGTTAAACTTAGCAGACTACTAGCTCCCACCAACCCCAAAGTTAAGAATACCATCAGAGAGCATCTGAGGCCTATAGAATTTCCCCCTCTTGCTGGAACCATCTCTTTGGTGTACTCATCAATGTATTTGAAAGGTGTCTTGATTTTCTTTGTTCTATTACTATAAAACCTTATAAAACTGCCTCTGCATTGCAATATGGAATTCAGGGTAACCAAAATCTATGTTTCTGGGCCATGATCACTCAAATTTGGCCCTGAAATAAACTATCTCTTATTCCCTTTGAGGTCATGTGTGATAAGACTTTTCTTGGGGAGATGCAATACACACATCTACTCACTCCAGATAGAGATCCCATGGCAGACCAAAGTACAGACACCACTAAAGTCCAACTTGGTGAACCAATGAGTTTTTCTGGGATTGCTTACATGAGTATGGGTGAGGGGTTACTTACAGGAACAGAAATGACTCAAAGACAACTGCATCACCAGAGCCGACCCCAGAACAGGTGACAGCTCACAAAAGCTGGGAATCTGGAGCACACCGTATAGCCCACAGGCAGCTCAAAAGGTGGGAGGGCATCCTTTCTAAATGACTCACTCTAAACCTCGTCCAGGCAGCTCAGCTGGTTTATTCTTCCTTTAGGCAGCTGTTCTGGTCTTAGAGTCTTCTTTACAGCTTGGCTCATTTGAAAATCTGCTTTGCAGCTTGACTTTTTAACTCTAAGAGGGAGAGGCCTAGAGAATCTGGACAGTGTCAGGGTTTCCTGAAGCTATTTTGAGTTCTTTTCTTGCCTTCTTAAGAAGCTTTCCTGCATGGTAGATGTTTCAATATGGAAGGAAAATGTTGTACAACAGGTGAGAGATAGGATTTTTGCATATGCGGTTAGATCTGTCGTCATTCAAAAGTTAAACTTACAGGAAGTATCTGTGAAGAAAATTCCTGATTGCATTCATTGAAGTGGTAAGACACGCCTTAAATGTGGACAGCACCTTACAGTGGCAGCCCAAATATAAGGAGGACACAGGGAATGAGGGTTTTGTTTCTTGCCTGTTCATATTTGCATCCTTCCAGGAATTTCATCTACCTTGATAATTTTGTACATGACCTAGATAATTCTGATGGATATCTCCCTTTCTGAATATCTACTAACTGCCTCCTAATCTTTCCTTGAAAGAACAGATCAGGGTAAGGAAAGGCTGATGCTCTAAAGGTATAAATTTTCTGTTTTCCCAAAGGCTATACAGTGGCTTAGGGTCCTATTGTTTGAGATGAAGGATATGCAAGTGACCTTTCAGCCCTGGCAGAGGGGATTTGGACCTCAGCAGTTTTCAAAGTGTAGTTTGAACAAATGATTATCTAATTAAGAAGTACCTGACTCTCAGTCTGTCACAAACATAGAGATTTTTTTTGACTGGCCTAGAGAAGGGATAGAGAAGGTACACAATGTCCCAGGTGAAATCAAAAGGGAACGAATTCCTCTCCTTAAGGGTCTCCCTGATCTTGTACCCTGTGATGGCTAATTTTTGTAGTCAACTTGATTACATCTGGAATTAACTAAAATCCTGGGTACACCTATGAGATATTTTTTTCTTAACTAAATCATCTAAGGTGGGAAGATACATTTTTAATCTGGATATTTTGAGGTGGGAAGACCCATCTTTAATCTGGGCCATACCTTCTGGTGGCAGTCTATATAAAAGGACATGAAAGAAGGAAGTTCTCTCTTTGCCTGCTGGATCTTGCTCTCACTGGCCAAATTCATTCCTTCACTGGCATTAGAGCTAACTTTTTCTGGATTCCAGCATATCCTGAGGCATCTAGCCTTGTGGATTGAATTCTTGGATTTCTGTTGGTAGACAGCTGTTGTTTGACTAGCTGGACCACAGGCTGTAAGCTATTCTAATAAATCTCCATTTACACACACACACACACACACACACACACACACACACACACACACACACAGTTGTTAAAAAAGAAAGCAAAGATTACTGTCTGTATCCTGAATGAGAGTTATTTCCCATATGTCCCTAAGAAGGTAGTCTATGGTCTAGCAAGATTTTGTGCAGTGTGATCTCCCCTTAATTTTCTAAGAAAAGGAGCCTCTTGCTTTTTTTTTCCTGACCCATTTCTTATGAATAGAGACCTTCTGTTAAATAGGCAACATGCCTTCACAGCTCGCCCACATTTCCTGATCTGAATTAAGCACTGGCTTCCCTTCTTCCAGCAGCAGGGGGTCAAGATTCACCCTGAACAATGTAAGATTACACCACGCTCTGAGCCAGACCTTACATCAATGGATGACATTTCGTCTCTGTTCACAAGTCTTTAATAAGGGTATAGAATTCCATCAACATCACAAAGTGGTTTAACTTGCTTAAAGAACTTTTGGACATTCCTAAAAATACCTTTGTTAATTTTCCTTTGCATTGTGATTCAAGCAGGTGAGGTGAAGAGTGGGAAAGAAGATAGAGCACAACAGGGCTAATTAAAGACCTTGAATACAAGGAGAAACTCATAAAATTCAATCTTGTGCGGGATAAAATTCATAGTCTCTCGAACCAGCTGTCAGTGATTAACCCAGGAAGTCATCAATCTCAACCATCAAGACTGGCTGCCATTAGGGTATTGCTGTCTGAAAGAATTTTGTCCTCTCCAATACATAGACACTAGTGTTAGAACGAGCGGCGTCTTAGGGAACCTTTATTTCCCAGAAAAGGAAAATAAAATTACCAGTGTGAGGGTTCAGCCACATTGACTGTGTCAGGGCTTTCCTCATTTCTGGATGCTGGAGAGGTCCTTGAAGTTCACAACCATCCTCTGTAATCTCTTCAAAGTTTGGCATGATAAATACTGTCCTTGGTAGAATGACAACGTGGACCCCCAAATGATGCCATCATGATATGGTTGTCTAGACTTGCAGGACCAATTTTTTTCTCTGCTGATTCAAATAATAAAAAGACAGAAAAGCAAGGTCTCTGTTGTTGGGTATTCACCAGAGAAGACTGCTCGGACCTAGGTGTACGCCAATAGAAAGTCCAATCCCAGTGTAGCCCTAGCCTTTCTCAGGGTGATGTCCTGGGTTGACATACATCAGTTAACAACAGTTAACCAGAAGAAGAACTGCAGAAGCCAAAAAGCAAGGTTATTACATTCAGAGACTTTCCCAGAACTATAGACTTTAATGGGTTAGGTCTTTGTTTTTGGTTTTGCCTGGTGGTACTGTCTACATGCTGAGATTTACAGCCGGAATGGTACTTCCATCATGGAGTCAGTTGTCCTAAGATTTGGGGGGTCTATTAAGGTCTGGAGCCATGTTACAGTCTCAACAATCACTCAAGTTTTATTCAAAGTAAAGGCAAACACACACACACACACACACAGAGAGAGAGAGAGAGAGAGAGAGAGAGAGAGAGAGAGAGAGAGAGAGAGAGAGAGAGAGAGAGCAAAGTGTACAAAGAGACAGACATTCCAAAGTAAGGAGTGGAGGAGACCCAGAGCTGGTGACTGAGTTTGCTGACAGTCAAAATTTTATATGTAAGGATTAAATCAGTTCCCCATTTCCCTCAGAATTGGTTGGTTTGAATTAATAGAGGGGATTTAAAAATACAGACAAACAAAGAGAAACTTAAACAAAGAGAAACTAATTGGTTAGCTCTCAGCACAGGAGACCTCACCCATCCTGGGAGGATTGAAAGTCCTGTTGAACAGTTCATCCTGTGAGGGGGGAGAGGGGAAGGGTAGTGGGTGGTGAGTCTATCAAACTTTTGTCTTGGAAAAGGAGAATCATCAAGAAATCCACCATCCTTTTATTTTTAATTTATTTTACAATATAATTACATTTTTCCCTTCCCTCCCCCCTTCCAAACCCACTCATATACCTCCCCCTGCTCTCCTTCAAATTCTTTTCCACTTTCTTAAATGTTTAAGTGAAATCTACCTGGAGGCTCTTGTTCCTATTTGCATTGCATACCAGGGAGTTGCCTGAGTCCTAGTCCCTCACTTACTTTAATGGACAGCAGAGGAATAGAAGTGTTCGTAATGGTCTGACTAATGTAGACATTTGGCAGTGACTAATAAATACATCGTGGTGTTTTCTGAAGTAAAATAGATAAGAAACGAATGAAGTTCTCGCTTGATCTACAGAAGCAGAACAATTCTAGAACAAACACATGAAAAGCTATCTTAAATTTTGGCAACAGAGAATCGTATTTCCAGTTTTGAGCCAGTTTACACATAGAGAACCTCTTAATTGAAGAGAGGCAGAGGCTAGGTTTCCTTGGTGAAGGACCTTGTTGCTATTTCTCCCATCCTTCCAAAAAGGGACCTATGGTGTTTTACTAGGGTAACTATACATTCAGAAAAGGAAATAATCATGCATTTTGGAGTATACTAGATACCATCTTTGAGTTGGCATTGATTTTGGGACCCCTCCTCCAGCACTGTGCCCCTCCAATTAAAGTGTGAGCTTAAGGAGCTTCAGCCAAAGTCCAACTAACAGTGGATTCAGTGGGATTCTAAAATCATCTTGTGGTTATTTCTTCAGTCCCAGAATCTGTAATTGGGACACATATACTTAGAAGCTGGCAGAATCCCCACTTTGGCCCCTTGTTCTGTTGGGTAAGGGCTATTATGGTTGGACAGAGCAAATGGAAGTCATTGGAACTACCTCTGCCAGGAAAAATAGTGAACCCAAATTGGCATCTCGTCTCTGGAGGCATTATAGCAATAAGTGCCACCATCAGAGACATGAAAGATGAAGGAGTAGTGGGTCCTATCACATCGCCTTTTAACTCTCCTACTTGACCTGTGCAGAGAACAAATGGATCCTACAGAATGATGGTTCATTATTGGAAACAATCCAGTAGTGTGGTTTCCTTTTAATATATATTTATTATATCAACTCTGTTCCTGTAGAGAAACCTGACTAATATGTAATAGTTCTGGCTGAGTTTAAAAATATGAAGAATGAAAAAATAGGGTCCAATTTGTAGCATTCTGAGGCTTCCTAGAAATGTCTCCATCACTTTCTATGTCTCTCTTAATGCATGACAGCCCACAATTAAAGTGACATCTTTTGGCGCTAGAGACATTTTGAAGATCTGAAAAAAAAATTAAATTAGCCTTAAAATACATGATTTATAACCAATGAAATGATTTCTAAAAAGAATATTTCCAATGATGAAGTGAACTCATTTGAGTGGTAAAGTCAATTAAGAATTTCCTGACAACTTTTATTTTAACAGAAATGCTAATGTTAGATTGTAAAACAAATAGTGTTGCTATTATTTCATGAAGTCTTAGTTTTAATTTGTTATGTTAGTTGTGATTTAAAAAATATTTTTAACGCATTTCTCAGTCTACAGAGTTTGAAATATGCTATTTTAACAGCAAAATAAGACACCCAAATCTCTTGGGTCTCAAGTTCCTCATCTGAAAAATTATATTAAGAGTAACTATATACAAAAGTTGATGAGAAGAGTAGACAAGGGGATATATGCAAAACCCTTAGCATAATATTTGGCACATGTAAATGGCTAGACATGAAGTTGTAAATTTAGAAAAAAAAAGTTTGGTCGGGGAAAATAACTCGGTTAACAAAAGTACTTGCAGCACAAGATGAGGACATGAGTTTGGATCCTCTACACCTAATATAATATAAGAGGTAGTGGTATACAATTGTAATCCCAGAGCTGGGAAGGCAGAAACAGGAAGGGAAATCTTTAGATTTTGCTATCCAGCCAGTCTAGTCAAATCTGTGAGTTATAGGTTCAATGAGAAACACTACCTCAAACATTAAGGTGGTGAACAATTGAGAAAAAACTCAAAATTGACCTCTTACCTCTACACACACAGACACAGACACACACACACACACACACACACACACAGAGAGAGAGAGAGAGAGAGAGAGAGAGAGACAGAGACAGACATAGACAGACAGACAGACAGAGAGCAGAGACAGACAGACAGACGGACAGATGGAGACAGAAAAGAAACTATCCTCCAGGATGGTGAAGAACTTTGACAGAAATGACACAGATCTTTTGATTCACATGAAAGGAATAGCTAGTACAGCCTAGAGTGTGCTCTCTCTGAAGAAAAGTAGGAAGGCCACTTGTAACTAGAGTCTAGTGAGCACTACTTTAAAGTCACCGAGTTAAGAGAGACATGATAATAACAGAGCCTTTGAAATCATTATGAGGATTAGGGTTGTGTTCATTCTGAGATCTGACGCAACTGATAGATTCTGAGCCAAAGAAAGACACGTGACAGGATTTCACCAGAATTATTACACTCATTAGCAGTTGTGTAGAGAGTTGACAATAGGAAGTTAACAGAGGAAATGGGCAGGAAGGAGGATATCAAATTATGTAGTACTCCCAGTGAAACATCATGGCGTTTCAGATCAGAGTGGAGAGCAGGGAAGGTGTCTTAATTAGAGTCGCTATTGCTGTGATAAAACACCATGGCCAAAAGCAATTTGAGGAGAAAGGGGTTTATTTGACTTTATTTTGCGGCAACACTTCATTACTGAGGGAAATCACGTCAGGAACTCAAGCAGACGAGGAAAATGGAGGCATGGAGTGAAACAAAGCCATGGGGAAACACTGCCTACTGGTTTGTTCCTCATGGCTGCTCAACATGCCTGAAAAACATAGGCAACTTAAGACCACCTGTCCAGTCTTGGCATCATTCTGGTGGCCTGGCTGGGTCTTCCCCTATGAATCATCATCAAGAAGATACCTGCAGGCTTGCCTACAGGCCCATCTGGTTGGGGGCATTTTCTCAGTTGTGGTTCTTCTCAGATGACTCTCCCTGGGTCAAGTTGACAACAACTATCCATGACAGAAGGTGAAGAGAAACAGCAGATTCTAAATTGATTCTTTCGATAAAACCAACAGAACTTCCTGGGATATCAGATGTGGGAAGTGACAGAAATGAGTCATTAGTATTTTGGTGTGAATGTATGGAAGGACGTATCTGGAAGCCACCTTTAGTTGGAGTCAGGAACAGTGAAGAAGAAATGAATATAGATTTTAATATCAAGAGCTCAGATCAGGACATAGTAAATTTGAGGGGTGTGCTGGCTAGTTTTTTAAACTAAACAGAAACTAAAGATACCTGGGAAAAGAGAACCTCAATGGAGGAATTACCTCTATCAAATTGGGCTGTGCACATGGCTGTGGGTTATTTTATTAATTGCTCATTGACGTGGAAGAGATCAGCCCATTGCAGGCAGTGCCGTCCTTGGACAGGTGATCCTCGGTTATTGAAGGACAAGAGCTGAACAAGCCAGATGTAGAAAGTAGTAAGCGGCCTTTCTCCATGGTTTCTGCTTCAGTTCCTACCTCCAGGTTCTTGCCTTGAGCTATTGCCCTAACTTCCCTCAGTAATGTAAGATGAAATACATTTTTTCTCTTCTAAGTTGCTTTTGGCCAGTATTTTATCACAGCAACAGAAAAGCTAACTAGAACAAGATGCACACTAGGTATCCGAGTGAGAACATTAAATTGAAAGACACATGTGCTAGGCTGCAGATACGGTTTGGGGAGTCATTGAAATGTCAATGTTATTCAAAGCCGGTGGATTAGATGTGATCCAGGAAAGAAGCACAAATGGAGACCGGAGATTCAGTGACTAAACCCCAGGGCAGCAGTTCTCAACCTGTGGGTCACGACACCTTCTCAGGGGTCCCTAAGACCATTGGAAAATAAAGATACTTACATTAAAATTAGTAACAGTACAACAATTACAGTTATGAAGTAGCAACAAAAGTAATTTTAGCCAGGTGATGGTGGCGCACACCTTTAATCCCAGCACTCAGGAGGCAGAGGCAAGGGGATCTCTGTGAGTTCGAGGCCAGCCTGGTCTACAAGAGCGAGTTCCAGGACAGGCTCCAAAGCTACAGAGAAACCATGTCTTCAAAAACAAAAACAATGTAATTTTCTAGTTGGGGGTCAGCATAACATGGAAGGTTGACAAGCACTGCTCTAGAGAATTCCACCATTTGGAGGCTGCAGAGTTGGGAAGTAGATAGAAAATAGCAAAGAAGAAGCAATCGGTGAATGACTAGAGAAACGAATGGAGTGGTTTGTCCTCTAAGGCAATTAAGAGTTTTAATGAAGAGAGTGGTCAATTTTGTCAAGTACTACCAAAAGGAGTTCTTTTCAAAGCTGAAGTAGGATCTTCAGTGGCCTTAAAATTCTTAAAGCAAATAATTGGTACTCAAAGAAGGCTTCATTAGAAAAGGTAAGTACATAAGTAGATATCTTTCCCACATGGAATTTTCTCTTTTTAGTTTTTGAAACTGAGTCTCATGATGTTGACCTGTCTGGCTTGGAACTCACTTTGAGACCTGGCTGACTTCAGAATCATAGCAATCCTCTTGCCTGTTTCCCAAGTGCTGAGATGTAGGTAAGTACCACCCCATCTGTCTTTCCAAAGGAATCCAAAAATACAAAAGAAATAAATAACATTTCCTGAAAAGTAAATTTTGTTTTATTTAAAAAACTTATTTCCCCCCCCCCTTTTTTTTAAAAAAAATATTTATTTATTAAGCATACAATGTACTGCTGGCAAGGAGGTTGTGATCCACCATGTGGTTGCTGGGAATTGAACTCGGGACCTCTGGAAGAGCAGCCAGTGCTCTTACCCTCTGAGCCATCTCTCCAGCTCCTAATTATTTTTAAATTTTATTTTATTTTTAAGACAGGGTCTCACTATGAAGACCTGGCTGGCCTAGAACTCATCATGTAGAAAAGGTTGAAGTGTAACTCATAGAAATTTATCTGTTTATGCTCCTAAGTTCTGTGGCTAAAGGCATGTACCTCTATGACTGGCTTCCTGGAAAGAATAATTTGAAATACGCTTCTAGGAAATTTTAAGGAAAGTAATCCTTTATTTGGCAAGTATACAAAAAAGATAGAACATCATTAAATTCCCTAAAGTTAAAAAAATGTTAAATTTGAAGTACAGAGAGGCAAAAATACTTTCAAAGGGTCACACACCAAATCCTGGGTTAGAAACCTGATCTTTCAATGCAGTGCCCTTTATATTATACGAGGAAATTGAACCTAAAGACTTGGAACTGTATTCTGTTTCATATAATTAAAAAGAGATAAATTTCATTTAAAAAGCAGAATATTATAAAAGAAAATCTGGATGTATTCCATGGAAAACATTAGGACTGGCCAGAATGGTGGAGCTGAAGCCAGGCAACAGTGCCTCCTTTTAGACGGAGCATGTGCTCTCTGCTTTGACATGTTTCACATGTTTCAAATTTAGCATGTTCAAATGCATCCAACGTGGCTCTTGTGTAACTTAGCAACCAAGCCCCTACACAAATTGATTTTGACCTCTCTCCTTATTTTAGAACTTCCTGCATTCTCCCAAATAAGGGATGGTAACTCCCTTGTCAAAGCTCGCAGGGAGAGTCAGGGACTGTGAAAGCAGAGCCAGGCACTGTAGTAAACAACTAGTTGCTGGCTCTGAGAACTGTGGCAGAGACTACTAGTTGTCTGTTAAAAATCCATTTTCTGGGATGGAGAGATGATGCTGTGGCTGACTAAGGGCATTTACTGTTTCTCCGGAGGATCTGAGTTTTATTCACAGCACACGTTACATGGCTTACTATGGCCTGCAATCAGGGGATAACTCATCTGAACCCTAAGGCCACTTGTGCGTACACACCCACTGGGATTTGATCTACCTCAAGACTCAGCTATACCACTCTTGGTCATATACCCAATGGATATTACCAGTGTGCGGGCTGAGGGGCCGAGAAGGGGGAATGGGAATGAGAACAGGAGGGATCAGGTGTGGGGAGGGTTGAGGGGTTGAGTACTGGGAAAGATAACTGGAATCAGGAGTAGCTCTAGGATGAGCTAGAAACCTAGAACAATGGAAAGTCCCAGGAATTTATGTGGGTGGCCCTATCTAAGACTCCTAGCAAAGAGTCAGGCAGTGATGGCACATGCCTTAAATCCCAGCACTTGGGAGGCAGAGGCAGGCGGATCTCTGTGAGTTCGAGACCAGACTGCTCCAAAGCTACAGAGGAACCCTGTCATGAAAAACAAAAACAAAAAAAAAAGACTCCTTGCAAAGGAAATATGGAGCCTGAACCAGTCATGTACTGTAACCAGGCAAGACTTCCATTGGACAGATTGGGACACCAACCCCACCACAAACCCTTCATCCTAGAACTTGTCCTGCCTACAAGATGCGCTAGTGTTGATGCCTAGTCCGAGGTTCATCAGAGAGGTTTCACCCAGCAACAGATGCAGAGATCCACAAGCAAACATTAGGCTGAGCTTGGAGAATCCTATGGAACAGGGGCAAGAAGGACTGTAGGAGCCAGAAGAGTCAGAGGAGTCAAGGACACCATAAGAAAACTCACAGAACCGAGTAATATGAACTCAGAGGAGTGCACAGATACTGGACCAACAGCCAGGGAGCCTGCATGGGACTGACCCAGACCCTCTGCATGTATGTTACTGTTCTGTAACATGGTCTTCTTTTGAGACTCCTAACAGTGAGAGTGAGTCTCTTACTCCGTTGCCTGCTTTCAGGACCCATTTCTGGTACCCTACTGTATTGCCTCATTCAGCCTTAGTAGACAAGGGGGAGCCGAGTCTCACTGCAACTTTATATACCATGGGTGACTGATATCCATGGGATGCCTGCCTATATTTGAAGAGAAACAGAGGAGGAAGAGTGGATTATAGGGTGGGGGTAGAGGAGAGGTTGGAGGGAGGAATTAGGAAAAGAGGAATAAGAGGGAATTTTGGTTGGAATATTAAAACAAAGAACAAGTTATACCCAAATCAAACTAAACCAAACCACCACCAACAAAACACCACATTTTCTCCTCTTTTGAGAGAACTGCCCACACATCTTTCCTGTTGCTTACCTGCTTTTCTGATTTCCAACTTCAAAATCCGTTTGATTTGTCCACTTTACCCTTTCTATCACATATCTGCCGGGACGTTCACGTCATCTCCACTCTCTGAAAAACCCATCCATGAAATTTTATATTCATTTCCATTTTGAGCCTGGCTGCTTTCTTGGACCCCGTCTCAAAAGGTATTACTTCCTGCCTCTTCTCCATTTTCCTCCTCATGGTGCCGACCAAAATGTTCTAGTGCACTGGAGCTTCCATTTGAGTGAATTATTAATTAACCTCATCAACGAGACTAACCCACAAAAAGGAATTCTGATTACCTAAGTAATATATGTAGATATTAAAATATCTAATTGTATTTACAACAAAGGGTGCCCTCTATTAGTAGTTATCTGTCAATGAGAATTCCTAAAAAGAAACTATGTCTGCAAAGACTGGTCTGGACTGCAGTGATGTAGAGAGGTTGGAATGTTACAGGTCTAGAGCCTAACTATTCTTTATCTTAGGCTAGTTTTAGCCCCCAGAATTTCTTGCCCACCTCAGTTAGTGTTAGAAATAAAAGCCTGTTGGCTAAGGATGTTGAAGAATGGCCAAGATCAAAAACACTGATGACAACTTATGCTGGAGAGGTTGTAGGGTAAAGGGAACACTCCTCCATGGCTGGTGGGAGTGAAAACTGATACAGCCTCTTTGGATATCAGTATGGTGATTTCTCAGAAAATTAGGAAACAACCTACCTCAAGACTCAGCAATACCACTTTTGGGTATATACCCAAAGGATGCTTAATCATACAAGAAGGACATGTGCTCAGCTGTGTTCATAGCAGCATTGTTTGTCATAGCCAGAACCTGGAAACAACCTAAATGCCCCTTGATTGAAGAATGGCTAAGGAAAATGTGGTACATTTACACAATGGAGTACTACACAGCAGAAAAAAATTACAACTTGAAATTTGCAGGCAAATGGATGGATCTAGAAAACAGCATATTGAGTGAGGTAACCCAGACCTAGACCCAGAAAGACAAATATCATATGTACTCACTCATAAGTGGTTTATAGACATAAAGCAAAGAAAACCAGCCTACAAATCACAATCCCAGAGAACTTTGACAACAATGAGGACCCTAAGAGAGACATACATGGATGTAATGTACATGGGAAGTAGAAAAAGACAAGATCTCCTGAGTAAATTGGGAGCATAGGGACCATGGGAGAGGGTTGAAAGGGAGGGGAGAGGAAGGGAGGGAAGCAGAGAAAAATGTAGAGCTTAATAAAATCAGTAAAAAAAAAAAGAAGAAGAAATAAAAGCCTGTAGCTAAGAGACTAAAACATTTTGGAATGTATTTACTTAGGAGACCACTAGCTACCTTCAAGTTAAAAGCTAAAAATGTCATCGGATGATACCTGAGGCCTATAGGAGAGAAAGATTTTGACATTTTGCTGTATTCCACCTTTCTGATGTTGCCACCAATGCAGTTTTAAAAAATGTTTTAACTAATAATTCTTTTTTTCCCTGTAACTATAAAACTCCAAAAAACTGCTTCTACACTGGAACATTATACTTGAGGAGATCTAAATGAATATTCTTAGGTGAGGTCACTCGTATTTGCTCCAAATGCTAGCCACCCAGCCACCCAGCCACCCAGCCACTCAGCCACCCAGCCACACAGCCACACAGCCACACAGCCACCCAGTCACACAGCCACACAGCCATACAGCCACACAGTCACACAGCCACCCAGACACTCAGCCATGCAGCCATGCAGTCACCCAGCCACACAGCCACACAGTCACACAGCCACACAGCCACACAGCCACCCAGCCACACAGCCACATAGTCACACAGCCACACGGCTAGACATGGAATAAGAAGAAAATAAAAGATGCGGAAATAGAGAAAGGGAAAAGTCCAGAGGCAAAAGATAGATGGAATAATTTAAGATAAGCTGGATAGAAATAAGTCAAGCTAAGGCTGTGCATTCATAAACAAGAATAAGTCTCTGTGCAGTTATTTGGGAGCTGCATGGCGGGCCCCCAAATAGTAAAAGAGCAGAAAGGGTTAAAAAAACTACACTGGAGTGAGGAGTGAGGTGATATTGGTCTTCAGGACTGGGCTTAAGAGTGATGAAGCCACAGAACTGCTTTTAGGTACTTTGATAGTTGTTGGAGTGGTTAGAATCCTAATAAACTCCTTCTCAGATAGCTTCTAGAGAGAGATCCAGAAGAAATATAAAGATCAAATTGTTTTTAGGTTTAAACGGCAGTGGGCCCTTGTCTGTTGACTGGAGGTAAGCACTGTAGTATCGAATTGACCCAAGGATATGGTGGTGTATATCTGAGCAGCATTTTTCCTATTAAGAAGAAATTGTCAGTGAAAAATAATTGTTTAGCTGGGCGGTGATGGCACCTTTAATCCCAGCACTAGGGAGGCAGAGGCAGGCAGATCTCCATGAGTTTGAGGCCAGCCTGGTCTACAAGAGCTAGTTCCAGGACTGGGTCCAAAGCAACACAGAGAATCCCTGTCTTGAAAAACAAAAACAAACAAACAAAAAATAATTGTTTAAATGATGTCTCCTATGGATTTAGGTCTAATGCCTAGGAATGTGAGTCCTAGACTGTTAAATAAACACACCAATTCTTTTAGGCTTTCAGTTGGGTCTGTAAGACCATGAAAGTGGCCAAAATTCATCACTGGAGACAGACAAAATTTGGATTTCTTTTATTTTTCATTTATTTAATTTTGAGACAGAGTCTCACTGTATAGCCTAAGTTGGCCTAGAGTTCACTATGTAGATGAGGCTTGGGAACTCAGATATCTGCCTGCCTCTGCTTCCTGGTGTTGGGATTAAAGGCTTGTGCCACCATGACCAGTCTTTTAATTTATTTTAAAGCCATGTATTCCCCCATCTTTCTGTTGTCCGCTTTGAAACACTTAAAGAGAAACAGGGCCATTATTGTTTTAGCTTAAACATGCTTAAATTTCTTCTCTCTGCCTCTCAGAAGCTATCTTAGAGGGACCTCATATTGTGGTACTAGTCATTTTAGGACTGCACATAGGTTCAACTGTTCTTGAGCACAGACAATGGAATTCCTTTTTCTGCTTCTTTACTTTGCTATTTTGGGCCTGCATACCTGAAGGTAATTTCTTGTTATATCTGTGCTAATCTATCTTGAAAGCTTGTTCGAAAAATAACAGGAGCTAACACTTTGAGATGCTAGACCTGGAAAGCTCTTGTGAATTTTCAGCTGCCTAGGGCCAAAATGTTGGGAAGGCACAGATACTAACAGGGACTCAAAGAACTAATTGCCAGGTGCTATCCAAGCTGCTGCTAATGGGTTGTTGTTGCAACCAAGGCAGGACACTGAGTCATAGTGCATGCTATTTTTTGCCTGGATTCCTCACAGTTGTTTTTCATTGAAATAGAATATTCTTTAACCCCACCAAATACTTCACATTTGCCTTTTGTTTATACCACATTGTGTTCTGAGTACCCTGACTTTTGCTTTCACCTTTCAGTTACAATAGCATAGAGGGGGAAGAAGAATAAGAGGGGGAAGAAAAGGAGGGAGAAGAAGAGGAAGAGGGAGAAGAGGAGGAGGGGGAGGAGGAGATGAGGAAAAACAATAACAGCAGCAACAGTAACAACATCAAGAGGCTTGTTTCCTCTCCCCCATGGCACCTGTCAGTTCTTTGTCCTAAGGCATAGAGTGCTGGGGTGAGGGTATGGCTTCATTTCTGAGAGATAGTCTGTAATCTAACAGTAATACATATACATAGTTACACCAACCAAGTAACCTCCCACCCCTAAACCACACTTAGCATGGTTGGACCCTAGCCAGTCCCCTTCTCTACATGGAGAGTCGGAAGTATAGGGGACCAGTTCTGAGAGACAAGCCAACTTTCTTACAGATACAGATTCCCCCCCCCATAACAGGGAGGAAGTAGGTCAAGGAATTATACCACCATTTTCAGACCAAGAGAGGAGACCCCAATATCTGGAGAAGAACTTCAGTTCCCTAAATTTCAAGACAGCTCACAGCTCCAGGTAAGTGGAAAGACTCCTTTACCTATCATATCTGTACACTACAGGGTAGAGGAATGCTTTCAGGTAGTTTGGGAGTACTGAAAGTACTGGGTTTCAGTACTTAACTTTCTCTCTGTCTCTCTCTCTCTCTGTCTCTCTTTCTCTTCATTTTCAAGGTAAGGTTTCAGTTGCAGTGTCTCAGTGTTTTGGATGGAAAAACACAGATCTCATCTTAAAGAGAATATGAGCTATTAAGGAGCCATTTTGAGTGACCATGGTTCGGGAATACAGATTTAGGTTACCCCAAATTCTATATTGTAAAGAAGAAGCAGTTTCATGAAGTTTTATAGTTTTACAGAACAAAAAGAGTCATAAATACTTTGGTGGGTACATCAGAGAGGCAATTACAAGATAGAGGAACCTTTTTCAATAAGCCTCAGATGCTCTTTGATGACATTCTTAACTTTTGGGTGGCGGTGGTTGGAAGTTAGTGGTCTGCTAAGTTAACAATAACAAAAGGTTTTTATCTGGTAGTCAGGATGTTAGTTCCAGCACAGAAGTGAACAAAGAATGAATGGGTGGGTATTCAAGGAGCTAAAACTAGCCCCAAATAGGTAATTAGTCTTTGGACCTGTGACATTCCAACCTCTCCACATCACTGTACAGGTATTCAGGCAATTGGTCTTTGCAAACGCAGCTTCTTTCAGAAATTCTTGTTCACAGTTCTCCCTGTTAGACAGGCATCATGTTTTGTTTATGTGGAGGAGCATATATAATTTTATAAATATTATAAGGTTCCTTGTAGCTGGGAAGCTCAGTCCTAGGAGCAGATGTAAGTGAGACTGAGTAGAGTGAAGGACAGCAGTCTTCAGGACGGAAGGATAGCTGGTAATGGACATTAAGAAATACCTGGATCATATTCTAGTTCCCAATTTTTTATTTATGCTCTAATTACATACCTGAAGCACTTTTAGCAAATACTTCAGTATCATATTATATACATCTGAAGAAAATAACCTTTCATACAGTAATAATCAAAAGAGTAGGGAAAAAGTGAAGTGTAATATTGAGTGTTATTTCTGATGAAAACTTTATCAAACAGTATGAGCCATCAGATCTATGGCAAAATTTAATCATTTGTTTTGATCAAGTTGAAGGTGCTTGTTAGTAGAAATCTATTTATCTATTAATTTTATCTTGCTGTTATTTATTCAAGTCTATTAAAATTTAAAATTAAGTAAATTGATGCTTAAAAGGGAAACACCACCATTAAAGCTTAAACCACAACAAGGTAAAACTCACTGACATTTTATATTGGATGTATTGGATTAACAATCTGAATTCTTTCTGAGATAGATTTTACTCAAAATTTCTCAAGTCCTTTGTTAGTAAATGATTGTATATTTAATAAAAAATTTAAGATTATTTTTAACAGGCTCTCTTATTTTAAGGAATGAAAAGTGCTTAGATAATATTTCTCCCCTTGAGAATTGTGAAATTAGAATCTACAATATGTGCTAATAAGTTCTCCATTTTCATTTTAGGTATTGGTTTCAGCATTCCCAAACAAATGGGTAGACCTTTGTTAGGTTTAAGAAACAGTAAAAAGAACAGCGGTCTGAAACGTTTGAGGAAGGGACATTTTGTTGACAAGGGTCTCACAGGATGCCTTAGGATGGTTTGAACCTATTGGTGATATTCCTGCATCAGCTTGCTATGTACTGAAATCTAAAGTATGAACCACAAAATCAGCACGAATGATGTTTGTTTAATGTTTTCTTTTGAGACAGGTTCTTGCTATGTAGACTAACCTGACCTGAAAGGCAGAATCCTCCTGTCTCCATATTCAATGTGTTGGGATTATTTTTGTTTTTAAATCAAGTTTAATTTTTTAAAGACAAGTTAGAAAAGGCACCTTGAAATTGTTCTTTGTTTTTTGTCAGAAAAAGTATTTACCTTTTATTAGAGTTACGTAAAGTAGGATAAGGAATCCAGAGCAGGATAAAATTTGACATTCATGAAATTATTCATTTTTAAACTAGAGACAGATGGACAATTCTTTTAACTGTTTCATTATATTGTAACACATTAACATCTGTAAACTCCAAGATGTCTCTGTAAACCTTAAAGCAAGTTTTAGGGTTGTTTTTTGCATATGGATCTTAAAAAATCCATTTGTTTGTTTTTAAAGAGGCAGTGGTGGTTATAAATATCCTTAAAATCTTTAAAATGTTTATATATTTATATATTCACTTATATATTAAACATATCTAAAAATCACAGACTTAAGGTATCTTTTTAATGCTCAATATAAGCAGCATTTTAAAGGAGGACAATTGTCTAATGGGAAGAAAATGTATCCTGAATTAGGAGAAGTCATCTCTCAAAGTTAATTTGTACCCTCAAGCAATAGGGAACATGTTGAAGAATCAGAGTAGGAATAAGCAGAAAGAAAATAACATCTTGATCATAATTGTATGATTATATCCTTGTACTTAAACACAGATTTTAAAAATTAAAATTAAAAATTTTAAAAATCCTCATGATAATTGGTTCAATTCTTTGGTACAAAGATTTAGTACCATTAGCCGTCTCTTTTCCCCAGTGTTCATATTGATTAAATGTATTCTTTTTGTCATTTGGTATTATTTTGATTCTTAAAATTTTAGTTTTACTCTGAGGCAAAAGAAAGAAAAGAGAAGAAACCTGAGCCATGTTAACACCGTTAGTTTACATGAACACATACATGTAACCCAATTTTTTTAAGTACACTATGTAAAAACAAAATAAGTGCATGTGTAGACAGACAATGTACACACACATAGGCATATATAACATATATTTATAAAGCAAGATTCTGAACAAATTGTTGTTAGGTTTATATTTTCCATAATCCTCATAGTGAAAAGGAAGCTTAACATAGAGATCTTTAGTGAATATACATACCTATTAATTTATGTAGTTTGTTCTAAAAAATACTTTATATTTAACAGCTTTATATTAAGTATAATTTGGAAAATAAAATTATATGAATTTTATGTTATTCAATATATAGATGATAAAATTTATACATATATGTATATATATTACAACTTAGTGCAATCTTTATCTTGATAGTTCTCAAATTAATGTTTTATATAAACAATTGGCATTCTAAGGTTTCATGAAATATTTAAGATACTCAAAGATGTCATTCTAATAAGTCTTATGATGTTTAGGGTATTCAAATGTACAAGGTAGTATGTATTTATCAGACATTTCAATATACTATCACAATACTCAAATTTATATATCTACATGTGCATTGTAATAAAGCATACCATAAAATTTAACACACAACAAAAATGAATTTAATAAAACAAATTCAAGTGTCCACAGTCTGTTTAACAAGTTTCTTTTTTTTACCCAAACAACAAATGAAAACAAAAAAGAGCACAATTATCACACACATGACACAATTATGTGAAGTCTAGGTGCAGCTGTTTGGGGGAAAGATAGGAAGTTTATGTCTCTATCTCTTTAAGGTATAAATAAGAAAGGCTTGAGAACAGGAAAGAACAAAAGGTGAAATTTAACACATAAACTTAAGATCATTCTCTTTCTTCTAGAAGGTAATGTGATGGCTAAAAGTATGTTTTAAGTTTTAATTATTACATTTAAGAAATCTTAAAACAGAAATGCCCCTGACCTATAAGCCCAATGACAGATAACTTCCTGGAATGCCAGGGCCTGTTGTTTATGTGAGATAACAAGCCACTTGTTTTTGCTTCTGTAAACAAGCTTGGTTGTCCCAATGACATAGGATGTGCTTGATCACACCTAGGCAGGAGGTACAGAGGCAGGAAGTACGCTAGCCCCTGATTGGACAAAGGCAGGAACTAAGTAGCCTTGTAGATTTTACCATTATAAACCTTTTCCCCAGATAATTTTATATTTTAATTAAAGCAGGCTGCCTATTTGTGATTTTTAAAAATTGTATTGCCTAGTTTTTTGTTTAGCTCACAAAATAGACCAGTTTGAAGGTAGTAAGTGTTCCTCATTGAGAGAAAAATCAGGTTATCTTTAGCTCTATCTCCCCATATAAAGCCGACTTGAGTACCAGATGGCAGTTTACCTCCAGATACTTCTCCTTTTTGAAAACTTTATTCCCCATTTTTTTCCTTTTCCCAAAAACTTGCCTGACTGCACTAGATAGGGTGTTTGAAATCAGGTTTATGTGCTGCCTTTGGGATCAACTTTCTCTGTTCTCACCTAGACACTGCTTCTCCCACTGGGTCTTGGGGTTACACTGTGTTTATCCAACTTTGAGGATGAACAAGATACTGGGTGACCAATTTTCATATGTGTCTTCATCAGAGTTCTAATAAACTTCCTTCTGATCCAGGAGTAGGGTATGTTTGTTGGGATTTCCTATGAGGCCATTGCCAGTCATGGGACCTTTCTCCTGGCTCCTCTTCTCTTTGGGTCAGTGGGAACAAATGTCTCTTCTCTTTGGCATCTTTATGATTAGGTACTCAGGACCTCCTATAATCTCCTGTCAGCTCCTTGCCTTGAAATTGCTACTTTTCTTTTTTTTTTTTAAATTTCTAACACTTGATGTCAAATAACAGAAAAAAATAAGCTAATAGGATTTGTCTTGTCATAGCTTTCTTCTGTTTCTCTTTTCTAGGCTAGCTGAGGTTCTGACAGCCTCTCAGACTATAGGCTTCTACCTGCTTCCCATCTGAGCTCATTTGCTGCATTGCATATCTCCTCCCTCTGGGATTCTCATGGCCCCATACTTCCTTCCGGCTTCAGCTTTGTCCTAGGCTTTGACATAGAAAACTTCACCTCTAACCATTTGCTGTTAGCCTTTGAGAATCCTGCCCCTTTCAGAATTCTACTCTGAATATTTCCTCTTGGACCAGTTTGCACTGTTGGTCTCCAGGTGCTGTGGAATAATCCTTCTGTACACTGTGAATATGTATTACTCTCATTGGTTAATGAAGAAGCTGATTGGCCAATAGCTGAATAGGATAAAGTTAGGCAAGAGAACCAAACTCAGAATGATGGGAGGGAGAAGGGTGGAGTTAAGAGGGTGGCCAGCAAGACACAGAGGGAACAGGAGATGAACATGCCATGCTAATAAAGATACTGCCATGTGGCAGAGCATAAATAAGGAATACGGCTTTGTAGAAAGATAAGGCCTGCAGGGTCAAAAGAAGCCAACCTGGAGTCTGCCTGGAGCTGTCAAAGGTTCTGACCTTGTCTAGCCAGTAAGGAGCTACCAAGTGGTGTTTACTGAGTGCCTAGCAACAGGTGCTGTCAGAGGTCCAGATTGCACCTAGCCAATGAACATGAAATGTCAACTGTCAAGGGATCAGAAAGCCTTGGTGCTGGGAGAGTATATAATTTTTTACCATTGTTAAATAAAGGAGTCTGTTGTAAGCATGCTACCCGACTTCAGGTGTTTGTGTTTTTGACATCATGCCTTTTCACCCCCTCCCCCAAGGAAGACATGAGTTAACTTAAAATGTTAAGAGGTAGCTAGTAATAAGCCTGAGCTACTGGCCAAGCATTTCCAATTATTATAAAGTGTGTTTATTTGAGAGCAGCTATGGTACAGGAAATCTCTGTCAACATCCAGGCTTCCCCAGTCCCACCCCTTCCTACATTTGGCACTTTGTCTGATATGCCTGTTCTGCTTTTCCAGGGTCTACCTAAATCCACCACATCTTTAAGCCCTAATGTTGGATCAGCCTCCGGCCTCTACCCAGATGTACTGGTATTTACGAATGCTGATCTGTTAGCCCTGATTCTCATAAGCTGAAAGGGAAATACAGTTCTCAGAGATATTTGGTTCTTTGTTGTCCTTTTCCCTCAGGGTTGCTAAATTCATGACACTTCCCCCAACTCAAATCTATCTTTCTCTGTCTAGGACCCTCCTAACCAAAAATTCTTTATAATTCCTCTTAAAGATAATTGCTCCATTCAAACCCAGCAACTGTTCTACCTTGCAGCCACCACCTCCAGGACATGGCTTGAGCTCCTCCCACCAGCCAATTGGGTTCATGGAGCATGACTCTCAACCCTCTCTAGAACATTAAAACTGCCACTGTTCCTACCACCAAGTCCACTGCTTCTGCACAAACCTTTGGGACATCGATGGTTGCCTTTTCTACAACAGTGAGTTCCCTTTCAATCCTCAACCCAAAGATGCACACCACTTCAGTCTGCTCAGATCCCTGCACTACTCTCAGCTACAAACTCCAACTATTTGTACTGAAACAAGTGTTATTTCAGGGTTGTAAAAAGTACATGACTGTCATACTTAATAATTTGTTGGCTGGATAACTTGTTATGTGATCTGTTCTATGAACCCTGTCATCTTACGTTTTTAAAAAGTGATCTAAATAATTGACCTACAACTACTTCATAAAATGCTTGCATGCACATACTACAATTCTGATTATGTTTAAGATACATACATGTGGACAAATTATATATGCATAAGTATGCATGTACCCATAAGGTATTTAAATTATACCATAAATTCATCTTTCTCACAATGTATTAAGGACAATAACTTAGTTTTGTGATGCAATACACAGGTTTCTTGCATATGAATTTTCATTTAAATATAATTTTTATTCACACAAAGATGTTTCCAGGATTTTAAAAATAAACCAAGTAAACAAACACATTAGGTAAAAAAGAGATATGGCCAGGTGTGGTGCTACATGCGTTTAATTCCAACACTTGGAAGGCAGAGGTAGGTAGTTATCTGTGAGTTCCACACCAGTCAGGGCTATGGAGTTTGACTCCATCTTTCAAAAAGGGAGGTATAATGATGTAAATATAAATGAACTTTTGATTTAAAAAGTTTACAGGAAATGCCTTTGTGATGCAGGAGGAACTTGAGGCAATAAAATTTATTTATTCAATTGATTAGTAAATCAAAGGCTTTACTAACCAACTGCTTAGGAAATACTAAGTTATACAAAGTAGAATTTAGCTAAAGGAAGACTGCCTCCAATATGACTGGAAGATAAGTATTGTGAGGACAAGACTTGTTAGAAATGATAGGCAAGACAGTTTTGTACTGTAATTGAAGTTTAGGGTTGCTGAGAAACAGTTTCTGCTAATGTCTGTTCACCAAGACTGAACAAATTAAGCTCTATTTCCAGAACACAAGGAGACAACCCTGACTCACAACCAGCCATTAGGCCCATCTCTATGTAAAAGGCCTATTAAAATGTCTCTAATGAGCAGCTAAAGGGGGCAGCATAGGTTCAGAACCATCATTAAGTCCTGTTTGCCATTAGCCACCCCCCCCGTGCTGTTAACAGGAAAAGCATAATTCTGCAGGTGGGCGGGATGAACCTGAGTGACAACTATTTGAAAAGAATAGCATTGATGCATTTAAAAAATGTTGGCAGTATCTTTGCTGTGTAAATTTCTCAAGAAGCCAAACTTGTAGTGTCCTGCCTCTGTTTTAATTGTTCAAAGTGTAACCTGGGTCGTGGACCTGAGGGAGATTTGAGGATGAGTATATGTAAAATATATAAGCCTAAGGCTTATATAAGCTGGTACAATTTTCTGTTCAAGACTGGTGGCCTTTTGTGCCAGACCAGTCACATGCTATTATTAAAGAGCTTTTTCCTCTATTAATCTCTTACTGCATGGAGTGATTTGCCACTGAAAAGGAATATTAATTCCATAACATTTGGATAACAAAGAACTTTATGTGGGCAGCTTATAATGTTATAATCAGAGTTCCAGGGGAATAAAGACAACTGGATGATTTCATTAATTTAAAAAAAAAAAACCACTGTCTAGCAGAAAAGGAAAAATTCACCTACTCTTAGATTTCTTAGCTCCTGTATTTCCCCTTAGTCCTTCAAACAGTAATGAGTTGCCATTTTTAATCTACTGAAGTTTCACAGGGGAACAAATGCCTTTTGGGTTCAGCACTGAAATCACATGGTTAACATGTAAACTCTGTCTGTCTGTCAACCATATCAATTATTCTCAAAGGTTATTAAGAGGCTCTCTTATTTTACAACTTTAACTAGAATGTATATCCTAAAACTATCAAACTTTGATGAGACTAAAAGAAAGAAGATGGAGGGCTTAAAAGAGTCCTTTTAAAATTCCAACTGGATATGAAGTTTACCTAAGACAATGAAGTCCTGACAGTTTAACAATATGTAAACTGATAATCTCAATTTTTAAAATTATGCCATTTGTGTAATTAACATGATGATAAATGTGTTTGGATATGCTGCTATGCTATGTCTCATAGTATTAAAATATAAAATAAGGAGTCAATGCCTTCAGTTGGATATCCACTAGTGGCAGCACCAGGCTTAAACAGATAGCTCTGATCGCATGCTCACAGATGGCCCTGATTAAACTAAATGGGTCACAAAGTAAAACCGAAGTCATAAAACTGGGGAAGAGACTGGTAGGATGGGGAAAATGCTATTGGAATGGGAGTGAGCTAAAGTATGCTGGGGGGGGGAGACAATAATCAGAATGCATTATACACACATATGAAATTACCTAAGGAAAATATAATAAATACAAAATAACAATATGGAAAAATGTGTTAAATAGCTTTCTTTATCAAGTTACTTAATCTCAGATGGTAAGTATTTGGGAGATCTGTCAAGCAATTTTATTGACAATAATGCCACTTGTACATAAATGTACATGACTTGCTTGTTTGTCTGCCCAAAAGTAAGGAAAATATATATGAAATGCATATCATGAATGTAATATTGTTTTCAGTTTTAAAAAGAAAAAGAAAATAAGATAAAATGAAACTGATGTGTAGATGGGGGATGTTAAAAAGCATGCAAATATGAGATTATATTATAGTCATAAAAGGACTTTGGTTTGATAGCTACATTGGAGGAGATTCAAGTAAGTTGCTCAAGGTTTGTGGAAGATAAAAATCTAAACATGATATATGATATGCATCTTTAACCACTAGGGATATTAAAATTTATGTTTGATGATTTATGGTTAAAATTCATAAAGTCAAAATTCAATACTCCAACTAATGCACAATTCCATTTACAACAAGAAAATTTTGAGTATTGATTCCACTCTAAATAATATTTATGAAACTCATATTGATAACAAGAAGATATATTTTGCCATTGGTTAAACTTTTACCTGCTAGATCACTACTGCATTAACAGTAGAAAACATTCTATTCAAAGAATTATTTCTACCTGATACATTCCTACTGAACTGCATAACAATGATAAAATGCATTTTCCTAGTAATCTAAAATTTTTATGAACAGATACTTAAATATATTGCATCTATAATCTTAAATCCTCTAGACTGATGATTAAACACACAGCTACCAATAATAAATTGTGAGTTTTTCCACAATAAGCTCCTGGAAAATGAAGATGACAAAATGATTTTATTAAGAGAAGACTCCCTCTAGTCCAAAGGGGAAAACTGTACTCATAAATTTATTATATCCTATTTTGCTTAAAATATATTTGGTTTATTTCTCATTCTTCTCTCTCTCTCTTTCTCTCTCTCTCTCTCTCTGTGTGTGTATGCATGTGTGGTGTGCCATGCCCATAGAAGTCAGAAGAGGGCATTAGATTCCCTGGAGCTAGAGTTGCAGGTTGTTGTGAGCCACCAGATGAGGGTGCAGTAAATGGACATCAGGTCTTCTAGAAAGAGCAACAAGTGCTCTTAACCACTGAGCCACTTCTCCAGATCCAAATGGTAAACTTTTTTCTTGTTTTGCTTTCTTTTTATATTTTGTCTGGGACAGAATCTCACATAGCCCAGGCTAGCCTTGAATTCTCTATGTAGTAGTCAAGGATGACCATGACTACTGATTCTCCAGATTCCACCTTCAAAATCCTGGGATTCTAATCTTAGTTTCACCAAGACATAGATAAAGATATTCTGTACTTTCATTAATCACATTTTTATATGAATATTTACTGACCCAGATCTCCTACCTTATTTAAACAAAAGTTTTATATTTAAAAGTTTCATTCACACACACACACACACACACACACAGACACACACACACAGACACACACAATTGGGAGCAACTGATTAGACTATTACTTTTCTAACTTTACCTATATGTACTACAGTTAGAAATAGCTAAAGATTTAAATGAACTCTTCTAATCTAAGTTGAAACAATAAGTATTAATTTTCTTTTCTTTCTTTTTTTAAGCATTAGTTTTCTGTTGCTATGCTAACACACACACACACACACAAACATGATCAAGAGCAGCTTAAAGAAGGAAGATCTTAATTTGATTTACAGCCATAGAAGGACATGACATGGCAGCAGGAGTAGGAAGCTCCTACTTGTCACATTTCATCTAAATGCAAGAAGAAAGGGAGATGGGGAAGTAGAAGAAGGCTATAAAGGCTATAAACCCTCTAAGCCTTTCCCAGGGATGCACTGCCCTGCATCAGAGTTCTGTTGTAGAAGGAGTCATGACAACAGGTAGCCAGATCATACCACAAACATGAAACACTCACACACACACACACACACACACACACACACACAGAGAGAGAGAGAGAGAGAGAGAGAGAGAGAGAGAGAGAAGGAAGGAGACAGAAGAGAGAGAAAGAAAGTGACATATTCATTCAAGTAGGGCATCCCTAAAGGTTCCACAATGTCCCCAAACACCACCAACTAGGGAATAATTGTTCAAATAATGAGTCTAAGGGGTCATTATTGCTAATCTTGGTTGTCAGCTTCACTACATCTGAGATCAACAGAAGTCCAAGAAGTTGGGCACTGTGAGGGATTTTCTTCACTGGATCATTTTAAGTAGGAAGACCAACTATAAATATGGATAATTTGAGGTTTGAAGACTCACCCTAAATCTTGGCCACGTACCCAGGCAAGAAGGAAGTTTTTGCTTTTGACTGCTTGGCCCCACTCTGGCGGCTAAACTCATCCATCCTGTTTGTAAGACATTCCTGAACCCACTTCTTTGTGATTCCAGTAGACACTGAAGACCAGCAGCTCTCTAGGAATTCTTTGGGAGTCTAGTACCAGATTGGGACAGCTGAGACATCAGTCTTGTGGACTGAACAACTACTGAATCCTTGACGTCTCTGTTAGGAGACAATCATTGCTGGACTACTCAGACACAGCCTATAAACGACTTTAACAAATCCCTTTTGAATATATGTTATATTCATTTTATCTGTTCTGTTCCTATAGAGAACCCTGACTAATACAGACTGTGGTAGGAGGAGTGGTTCTAGAGAAACAGAACTGTAAGGATGATTTTGATTTTAAGTACCTGGTCCAACGTTTGTAATTCAGCAACACCTACAGTTACTGAAAATTCTCCCGGTAGTGTGGAGAACACTGGGAGCACATGTTTAGAAATATCTGCAGGGTTACTATGGGGAACAAGAAATTGAGTGACTCTGTATAAAATTTAACATTTTATGGAAAAATAAGGAAAATGATGACGTTGGCTGATTGCTTCTAGAAGCTCTGGATAAACTGACAGTGGAACCTTATGAGCTCAGTGACTGAATCAACTTGCTCCAAATTCAGATAGGCAGGCTAAATGCTTCTAAGTGTGCCCTTGAATGAAAGCTTCCCTCCAGAAGTGATAAAGTTCATGTTGTGGAAAATGAAAGCTATACTCTCATTTTAAGATTGGCTGACCTTCACCCCTCACCAAGGAAATTTCTCTTTGTAATAGATGCAGACCACTACAGAAAACCACAGTCAGCATCCAGTATATGATATGGTTTCTACTGTAGCTGGGGTTCACGGGCCCACAAATCAAGTGGTAGAAATGTGAGTGGTTCTACCCACTATCACCTCTAATGAACCAGTAGGTAAATTTTTGCTTCCTGTTCCCACAAACTTAAAGTTCTGTGACCTAGAAACTTTGGTTCCAGATGAAGAAATATTCCTGTGAAAAATCAAACAGGCACCTAAGAAGTCTGTAATTTATTAGATGCCATCCCATCTGCATAGGCCCATGAGTTACATTATTCTCCTGGGGAAGAATGAAACATGAATCTGTTTAGTCTTTTTTTTTTTTGCATGTTTCTATAGCTGAATTTATTTTAAAATAAAGACTTGGAAAAGGAGTCTGTAACACTTCTC
>PVIU01004259.1:0-129886 GCA_004026605.1 Ondatra zibethicus
AGTAAGACCTAATGATTCTTTGAATTTCCTCAGTGTCTGTTGTTATGTCCCCCTTTTCATTTCTGATCTTGTTAATTTGAGTGTTCTCTCTCTGCCTTTTGATTAGTTTGGATAGGGGTTTGTCGATTTTGTTGATTTTTCTCAAGGAACCAGCTCTTCGTTTCATTGATTCTTTGGATTGTTTTCTGTGTCTCTATTTGAACAGCTTCTCACTCATTCTAAATGTTTTGGTATTGGAAATGAGAATACTATAAACCAGGTATTTTAATAAAATTAATTCAGTCATTAGGTCTAGGGGAGCATCAACTTTCAAAAAGCTTCCTCAGGATAGACTTTAAAAAAATGACAGTTGGGTTGTGAAAAATTAATAGAGGAAAGCAGTGTAGGATGCCTATGCAAGAATCCTGAGGCTGAATATTATTTGCATCTAGTGTATGGTAAGGAAAAGGACAGGGATGAGGAGACATAAATGTATTCCCAAAGAGTCTATAATTTAACAACAATGATGACTAAGAGATTCAACATAACAGAAAATAAACCTGAAATTTGTGAAGCTATCAATGTGTTTGTGATAGTTAGTCCTAATTTTCAATGCAAATATACAACTTTATATTCTGAGGAGATGCCTTTGATTCATATTTTGTTGAAGTCTATTCAGTCAGTTTTTTTTTTTAATTCATGGCCTCCCATTTTAGTACTGTTTCTCAGTTCTCCCTCCTGTATTACCCTACCCCCCTCTATCAAGTGAAGAGGAAGAGGCAGGAGAGAGAATAGTTGCAATTACTCCTCATCACTGCCTTTGTGTCGTAATCCCCTGGTTTCTAGCTCTTTGCTCCCTTCATGCTGGTAGGCTGTCTCTGGATGGCAAGCACCACATTGGTGGAATTTTCCTGCATAGCATGTGAACATTTCTTGAGGCCTACTGCCTACAGTACTGGTCTAGAATCCTGATTCCTAAGTAAGTTCTCACGTCCCTCCACTTCTAGATGCCAAAGCATCAGTATATAGGCTTCAGGAAAGCCAGACAGCCATCATTCTATGTGATTTGATTTCTCCATGCTAAGAAAAGCTAAGGAAGGGAGATCAAGTTTAGCACCTCGAGACTCAACAAAGTAACCTAATTCTACCTATAGTAGCCCTTTATAATTACCTTGCAGTTTCTCTATCATTTCTGAAGAGAGCTCCATGTATCTCCCAGTATATTTATAGCCATGTACATATGGTCAGTGAAGCCCTCTGAGATTTTCCTTGGAATTCTCGTACTACATTTGAAAGTGAAATGGGGAAGGATTATGTAAGAACCACCAGCCAATAGAGCAAGGTAAATTACTCGTTCTTATTAAATGATAGGTATACTCTAATGCATAGTAGTTATGCCTTTGAATTCAAACATGTGTTTGAATTCTGGCCACTGAAGTTGTTGTCTTCTTCATTATAGGTCAAATTTCTTCAGTACTTTCATAGCTATATATGTGAAAATGGGGAAAATAATAAAACTATCTTATAACATTAGTTTGAAAAGTGGATAAATAAATCTGTCCAAAACATTCATAAGACTGGTAACATTCAGTGAGTCTTGATTATTACCAAAAACCATGATGCATAACCATTATTACCTTCTCTCCAGTGACCTTTGCTGACTGCAAGTATCAAATGAAGTGAATATTAGATGAGGAGACTAGAGGAGGGCAGAAGTAGAAATATCATAAAGACAATGGAGCAGGCCAAATAAAAACTTCCACAGGCTGAGAATAGCAAGATGCAGGGAAATATGTGGAGCCAGATTCATTTTCTTTGAGGATGTTGAGTTCATTGAGGAGCTTAAGGGAAACCTAGATGAGTTAAGATGCCTTTGACATTTTCGTCTGATAATCTTAAAAATATTATTTGTATGTGAGGTTATGGAACTATAAGAGATAAAATAAAGCTATAGATATTTGAAGTAATGAAACTGTGCCGTCCATGGGCACAGATAAAATAATGTTCTCCATATTAAACAATCCTCCAGAGTTTCATGTTCAATACATGATTTTGATTTAAAAATTTGCATTTAAAATGTAGTGTTTCATGTAGGTAGAATAATGGACCCTCCAAGATAACCATACTCTAACTTTTTAAATAATAAATATTTTACTTTACATGATAGAGGAGATTTTTGAAAATGAATAATAGACTATGAATCTGTAAAGGATGAGGCCAGTTCCATGAATGAAACCTAATAACGTGGGCCTTTAAAGTCAGAAAACTATGCTGGCTGAAACAGATGACATGTAACATCAGGAATAGAGATAGAGAGATTGCACTTGCAAAAACAGATAGAATCCTCTGGGCGATGTGAAACAGACATTGTCTTCCAGTTATGCCCCTTTCCTAAAACCTCCACGGAAGGAAGGAGCACAGATGTCAGCACCTTCACCTTAGCCCAGACGTTTCACCTACTAGAGTATAAAATTGTTTAGTGTTGTGGAGTATACAAAGTGTTTTATTTGTGTTGTTTGAATCCACTTGTTTTTTGACAAATTATTATAGCCCAAAGATAAATTTAAAAGACACAATATAAAACTGAGTCTAAGTATGCATTTTTAATTTTAGTTAATTTGTACATTATACCCACCATATTCCAGTTTTAAATTTCCATATCACAAAGTATACCACATTGGTCAACAGCTATACTCAACTCCATCTCCTAGCTCAGCCAGTCACATTGCCTGTTTTCCAACTATTGGTTCTTACTGGACACTTCATGTATCTCCCATTAGCATGTTTTGTTTCTCTCTGTCTGTGTATTACAGTCTCTCTGCCTCTCTTTCCCTGCTGCTGTCCCTGTCTCTGTCCCTCCTTTCCTTCTTTCTTCCCTCCATTTTCTCTTTTAATTTGTTTGTGATTATACAAGTCTTCTTTGACCCATCTTTTACTATAGACTAGTGTACAAAGGATGATGATGGTAGGAAATAAGGTAAACTTAACACATAAAATGTAGTCTGTTGTTCGGCTGTATAATGATGCTCAAAACATTCTAGCTGGATCATTGCTGTCAATTTGCCTATACCATTGATTGTCTTATCTTTTTAATTATAGTTATTCTGCAGGGCTTAAAAGGGTATTGCTGATGGTTTTAATTTGCATTTTTCTATTGATTGCTAACAATTAGTTCTTTACATGTGCTCAATAGTCATCCACATAACTTTTTTGGTAAAATATATGTTTTATTGATTTGCTCAGTTTTGACTTGTGTTATTTTCTTATTAAATTTTAAGAGTCTTTAAATATCTTGAATATGAGATCTGTACTTCACAATATTTTCTCCTCTCTGCTGCTTATTTTTTTATTTTTTAAAATCTGACTTTTTAAACCAAAGGTTCTTTTAAAATTAAATCAAATTTACATAGTTTTCAATGTACTATTTCTTAGTCGTTGCATCCAAAAAATGTTTACTGAGTATTCCTTTTCTGTGTTAATTCATGAGGTTTACATTTTACTGTTCTGATTTTGTTATGTCATCCTATTTTGGTTAATTATCTTCATATTTGGTGGTTTGAGGGAGAAGTGTTGCCGATGGGCTCATGTATTTGAATACTTGATCCCTGGTTGATTGCATTATTTGGGGAGCTTATAGAGCCTTAAGGAAGCCGTGGCTTTCTGGAGGAAGTATCTTAGTGGGGATGGGTTTTGAGAGTTCATAGACACCCCAATGCTGTTCACTCTCTACTACCCATTTTGGTTAAAGATGTGATCACTCAGTCTTCTACTCTGCCTGTCTGCTACAACGCCTCCCCTACAGTTTCGAACTGTCCCTTTGGAACCACAGGCCCAAGTAAATTTTCTTGAATAAATTGCCTTGGTCGTGGTGCTTTATCACAACAAGAGAACAATAACTTATATATGCATGTTATGAAAAAGTGTATAATCAATTAATTTTAATAAAAATATCCAATTTTTATTGATATTTGTTTTTATGCCTTAACACCATTGTTGCAAACCATTATCTATAGATATGATGGTTTCTTTGTGAACTTTTGATTTTTGTGATTGGTGTGTTTCATGAATCATGGACAAATGAAGGGAATATAGGATTTCATGTTGAGTCTCTTTTGATATACTTAGAAAGATGATTCAAAATTGGTTCAAAATCATTTTTCTTTATATTCTGATCATTGTTACAGAAATTACCTGTAACTTAATGAAGAAAAAGTAAAACAGCAATAAGAAGATGGGCAAGGAGGTATTTCCCAAAGCTAAACAAGGCTATGGGTCCCTGCATCTGCTCCCATGAGTTGCTGAGTGAAGACTCTCTGATGTCAATTATCCGAGGCTCCAGTCTATGTGTCTAGCAGAATATTCTTAGGAATCATTTCATTGAGGTTATTTTTTTTCTGATTGTGTTTGGTTTTATCCTAGATCTTTGGGCTAACCAGACTCTGCTCCCTGGCCCACTGGGCTGTATCAGGGATGGGCTCCCTCTTCTGGAATGGTTCTCAAGTTGTACGAGTCATTGGTTGGCTACTCTCAATAGTTCCACACCATCTTTTCCCTAGCTTATCTTTCAGGCAGGATAAATTGTAGCTTGAAGGTTTGTGGCTGGGTGAGTGTGTCAATCCTCCACTGGAAACTTTGCCTGATATAGAGGATGACTCTTTCAGGCTCTGTATCCCTCATGACTAGGATTGTGTCACCCTCATGCAACCCTGTGAGTTTCCATCACAGTAGGAATGCCAGAAACAACTAAACAGGGATCATAGGTCTTCACAGAGACTGAACCAACATTGAAGGTGCCTTTATAAATCTGACCTAGGCTCTCTACATATGTGTTATGGTTCTGTAGCTTGATGTTCCTATGCAACTTCCAACAGTTGGAGGGGGGCTATCTCTGATTCGTTTGCTTAATTTTGGGACCCCTTTCCTCCTCCTGGGTTGCCTCATCCAGTCTTAGTATGAGGGGATGTGCCTAGTATTACTATAACTTTATATGTCATGTTTGATTGATATCCCTGAGATGCATGCCCTTTTCTGATGGGAAAGGAAAGGAGATGATCTGGGGGAAAGGAGAGTTGGGGAGGGAGGTTCTTGGAGGAGAATGGTGAGGGGAAACTATGGTAGGAAAGCAATATATGAAAGAAGAATAAAACAAATGACAACAAAAAATCCTAAACAAAGGGGAAAAACTGGCCAAGCAGAGTTGAGATGGTCCATTGGTGATGAGACAGGGTTGCAGAGGAGTCTGAGTATAGTCACTCAGCTAAGCAAAGTGAACCAAAGTCAGAATTCTGTTTATAGATATGAGAGGAAGCAATAATTAATTTTAAAGCATACTTATTCATTTAAATTTGCAGAATAGTGTCCAATTGCATAAAGCTGTATGAAGTATTAAGGTAAAATCTGGCACATGATGACAGTTGGCTAAAAAAAAAAAAAATAATGCTTCTTAGTTTTTGTTTCCTTCCCATTATCATCCACATTCAGTACATACTGAAGGTAAAATTATGTTTGACATTTAGTAAAGATGTCTTTTATAAAGTATATTTTAATGAAGTCAAAATGAAGATTAAAAAGGACCAACAGAAAATTCACGACACAGCACACATCTCATAAGAAGGACAAGAAAATGAGCCTGCAATTAGATAAAACTGCATCCTTTCAAAGACATGCATTATTAAATATTCAAGATTATGTGCATTAGTGAGGACATAAACTCATAGTCACACCTTCTGCAGGGTCTCTGACAGTAACCATTACAGAGACGTTAAGTGAAACTTTGAAAAGACAAGACAAGTCAAGAAATGGACCAATTTGAACAACTGAATGGCACTACTTTAATGGTGCACTTATGGAACAGAAGACAAAAGGGAATCAGATAGAAAAAAATCATTTAGAGACACAGTGGCCCGTGCCCATTGATTGAGTTTATACTTTAAATCTTAACAGCTGCAGAAAAGAATAGAGTTTTCTCAGAAGATGCTTTTTAAATTTTGTTTTCAAAAATATGTAAAAAGAAAAAGATACAAAAACCTACTGAAAAATGACTAGGAGAAGTAGCTGCAAATAATATGTAGAACTAGAGGCAGATAAAGAACCTTTAAAAACTAGATTAGGAACAAAGGTCTCAGATCATTATGTAGTCTTTTTGTCACTCTCTTAGAATCTATTTCACCTACTGGAAATATTCTGTCTACATTCAACTTATGGATACCCTTTATTTCTTTTACTTTTGATGATTATCTATATTTATGATAACTTGCTTTTTCCTTATCAGCAATATTTATTATATATTGTGCTCATTCCAAAACCCTTGGTTTAGGTTGTAAATAGAATGCAATGTTACTGTTCTTTACTCCTCATTTTATAAATTCTTTTTTTTTTACAATTGAGAAAACTTTTTTATTAAGTATAATTAAGGCAACTTTGCCCATCTTTGATTGGTATTCAAATGCATATATAGCAATTTACATTTTAATTTGTAAAGAATGTTAAGGATTTGAAGTTTACCTCTTTTCACTTTCTTTTTATTAATTCTATGTATCTTTTATTTTATTTTATTTTTTTGTATTCTTTTATTTTTTCCATTCAAAAACATAATTAAATAAATAAAATTTTTACATTTCTTCCCCTTCTCCCGGTCCCCTCCCACTACTCCCCACTCCTCCTCCCTCCCCCTTCTTCCTTAAAAGAGGGCATGGTGCCCTGCCCTGTTGGAAGTCCAAGGCACACCCCCTTCCCTCCCGGCCTAGGAAGGTGTGCATCAAAAAAGACTCGGTTCCCAAAAAGATAATACATGCAGAAGAGATAGGTCCTAGTGTCATTGTTGATGGCTTCTCCGTCTGCCCCTATTTGCCGCCACATTCAGAGAGTCTGGTTTGATCATATGCTCATTCAGTCCCAGTCATGGATTGGTGCGCTCCCATTAGTTCAGGTACACTGTCTCATTAGGTGGACCAGCCCCTCATGGTCCTAACTTCCTTACTCATCTTCTCCCACCTTCTGCTCTTCAACTGCACTTTGGGAGCTCAATCCATTGCTCTGATGTGAATGTGGGTCTCTGTCTCTATCTCTGTCCATCGGATAAAATTTCTATAATGGTGATCAAGATATTCATCAATGTGACGATGGGACAAGGCTAGTTCAGGTACCCTCTCCTCTGCTGCCCAAATACCTAGCTGGGGACATGCCCGTGGGTACCTGTGATCCCTTCCAGGGCCAAGTATCTTGCCAACCCTAAAATGACTCCCTTAATGTAGATATCTTATTCCCTTCTCCAATGTCCACCTTTCCTCCCTCTCCACCCTCCCACTTCCCCAAGCTCTCCCCAGTCCTTCTCCCTTCTTCTTCCCCCTTTCCCCTTCCCCTACTCTCCAATCCCCCACCTGTATCCCCGCCCTTGGGCTTCCAACTTTTGCCTGATGATCTTGTTTACTTCCAACTTCCAGGAGGATCTGTATATGCTTTCTTTGGGTTCACCTTGCTATTCGGCTTCTCTGGGCTTGTGAGCTAAGTGCTTAGTGTCCTTTATTATTGCCTATGCTGGAGAGGATGTGGAGTAAGGGGAACTCTCATCCATTGCTGGTGGGAATGCAAACTTGTGCAACCTCTTTGGAAATCAGTGTGGCGGTTTCTCAGGAAATTGAGAATCAACCTACCACAGGATCCAGCAATACCACTCTTGGGAATTCACCCAAGAGAAGTCCAATCATACTACAAAAGCATTTGTGCAACTATGTTCATAGCAGCATTGCTTGTAATAGCCAGAACCTGGAAACAACCTAGGTGCCCCTCAATGGAAGAATGGATCAAGAAAGTGTGGATTATATACTCATTAGAATACTACTCAGTGGTAAAAAACAACAACATCTTGAATTTTGCATGCAAATGGATGGAAATAGAAAATGCTATCCTGAGTGAGGTAACCCAAACCCAGAAAGGTGATTATGATATGTACTCACTCATTTTATAAATTCTAAAGTTCCAAGTATTCCCTACTAATCTGTTGTATACACTACAAAATTCATTAAAGGCAAATGAGCAAAATGAAACCTAGTTTGCTTTTCATCTCCCAATCATAGAACATTATTATGCATATTGCAGTTGACTTTGTTTTGGAATGTTCTAAGATCTCAGCTACTGTATTCATGCCACATTTGTACACATGAAGAAACCTGGAGAAATCCTGAGATTGTCTGGATGATTTTAATGAAAGGCCAATTTTCATCAGAATTGGAATAAGTAGATTAGAAGACATGCCTGAATGATTAGGCCCTTGAGTACAGAGTACAATGTAGCTGAACATTAATTCAGTTCCTTGGCCTTTCAAATGGACCTTTTCATTTACAATTTAAACTAAAATTATTTGATGCAATACTGATACATCCTGTGAAAATTAAATGGGATGATTCCTTTTTCTCTTTTTGATTATATTTTTATTATTTAAAATATTTTTTATTTTATTGATCTATACATTTGTCTCTGTTCCCTTCCTTTCTCTTCTCTCCCTTTCAACCCTTTCCCATGGTCACTAGCTCCCAATTTACTCAGGAGATCCTGTCTTTTTCTACTTCCCATATAGAATAGATCCATGTATGTCTCTCTTAGTGTCTTCATTGTTGTCTAGTTTCTCTGGGATTGTGAATTGTAGGCTGGTTTTCTTTGCTTTATGTTTAAAAGACACTTATGAGAGAGTACATATGATAATTGTCTTTATGGGTCTGGGTTACCTCACTCAGTATGATGCTTTCTAGCTCCATCCATCTGCTGGCAAATTTCAAGATGTCATTATTTTTTTTTTCTGCTGTGAGTTTAAGTATATCTTGATCTTATCTTACCCTCCCCAAAGTTCTTACACATCCTATCTTCCTCCCTACCTACTCAATTCTAAGTTCTATCTCAAAAAATAAACAAAAATCTAATACAACAATTAAACCCTGAAAAACCAAAAGAACAAAATATACACCTCCACCTAAAAACACCAACACCAAGCTGTAACAAAATAAAAGCATCCCCAAAACTGTGAAGCCCATTATATGTTAGTAAATACTCTTTAATATGAGGCCTGCCCTGGGGTCATTGATATACTCACTGTCATTACTTTGGAGAAAACTTTTTTCTCTCTCTCAGCAGGTATAAGTTGCAGTTCAGTTTTTAACCTTTATACTAGTGGCTAGGTTTTTATTCATTCATTCATTCATTCATTCATTATCTATTCACTCGCTCACATATTTTTTAAAAAGTTAACAAAATAAAAAATAACAAGATAAAACAAAAATTATCACATTGAAGTTGAATAAGACAAAACAACAGAAGAAAAATAGCACAGAGAAGACAAAATAATCAAAGACCCACTCATTTGCACAATTGGGATTCCCATAAGAACACTAAATTGGAAGCTATTATATAAGCAGAAAGGACAGTGCGACCCGTGCAGGCCCTGTGCATGCTGCTTCAGTGAACGAGATGACTTCATGTACAATTTGCATCAAAGATCGAAAAGATAGAAGGAGTCATGAGGTAGAAAACAGGTGAAGGAGTAGTAATACCTACTGTGGTATATATCCTCATTATCATAGACGAATAGGGAATATGAGTCACAAAATCATAGTATCAAATTTTCTCTTGTATTATCAAAACTAAAACCTTCAACTCTAATTCTCAAAGCATAAAGTCTAATAAAGGATATCCTTTATGATATGAAGAACACAATGAAAACACCTTGTAACAAAATGTACACTTACTAAGTTCTTAACCTACAGCCAAGACTTTACATATACTTATCCATAAAAAAAATCTTCCAAGCAAGGAATGCTAGGGAAAATCTAGTTGTTAGCACCTAATATATTTGTAACCAGATTGGTTTTATATATCTGAGTCACATTCATAACTAAGTGTTCTTAGATGTGATAGGGACTTCAAAATATATATTTCATGTTCATTATAAGACTTGGTTGTTTCTCATAAGTCTATCTGAATTTAATGCCATGCAGATTCCTAAGCATATATATTAGGTGTCTGGTCTCCTTCATATCTAGTTTGTATAAATGTTTGAGTGTTTTACCCATGCTCAAATTTCTAGACACCAACTGCTCTTGGAAGTTGGGGGTAGAGTTTGAAAGTTGATAAGCTGAGTTTATGTGACATGACAATCTGTGTTTAAAAGAAGGGACTCTGAAACATGAAACATAGAGAAAGGAATGTTAGTTACCAAGAAAGTTAACTATCACAGCATGTTTTCAGAGGACCTTAGTAATATGTCACACAAAATTTGGTTTGAGATAGTAATTTCAAGCCTGCAGAGATATGGAAAATCTGAGTCTCTATCACTGAAACACTCAATTTGCTAACTCTCCTTTGCTGTCATTCTGTCTTCCTGGATAACATTTTATAATGAATTCAAGTTAAGTATGAAACAAATCCAATATGGCTCCCAAAGTCAAAACAGACATCATCATGATGTGCTTGATAACTGATCAACCCTCAATTAGGGATACACGTATTTTTTAATTGCCTTTCCATCAGATTCTCATTGACCTGATGTATTTTAATAAATATACTTGGATCTATTCATTCAGAACTTTTTCCAAGTGCCCTTCTTTTCTATCTATCAGTTTTGGGCTTATGGCCTTCTCAGCAACTTCTCTTTAGTGGTCCTTCTCAAGAACTTAGTCAATGTTGGCCTTCCCTTCTCTACCCTCTGGGAGTGCTCCCATTCACAACATGGCACTATTAAGATTTTCTTGACAACAGTGAAATCACAACTAGATGTTATTGAAGATGCTTTAGAGAGGAGGAACATGTTCAAACACATAAAAGGAAATTCTTCTTTCAAATGGTTATAATTCAGCACTCACTATCATGGACATTTGTAAATGCAAATCTTACAATTTTTTTGTCTTTCACTCATCAAGCAATTAACTTCTTTAGATATCTTTTGGCTAACCTTTGGGAAGTAAACCCTCATAAAATTGTTCTTTTTGAAGTCATGTTGAAGTATCACAACAAAGTAACACAGGAATAATGTCTATGTTCGTTTCTGCAACAAATGAAATAAAGTGTGCCTTGTGGAATTTTTCTAGATGTTAGTGGTTGCAACTTATTAACCTATTTAACAGCTAAGATGAGTTCTTACTGTTATTATCTGAGTTCCTCTTCTATGTCTTTAACAGATCATTCTTTATTATTGCTACTGAGTGAGTTAGTGAGTAATTAATCCTTTCGTTTTATGCATCTGTATTGTATCTTCCAGACTCATGTAACCATTATTCCGTGACCAAACCCAAGCTTGCCTTAAAATGAATTTATTCTCTTTTGCAAGTAGATAAAAACTTATCATTTGCTTATGCAAAGGTTCTATTTTTTAAAAAGTTAATGTTATCATAAGCCTAAATAGATGAAGTAATGGTAAAGAAAACTGCAACACAAATATGAAATTTAATAACGGCCTTCCAACAGCTTGCCTTTCAAATTGTTAAGAATTCATTAAACAATGCTTGAGCAGCACTGACAATTAAATTACTCTCATATGAGGTACCTAGTTGTATTATGAATATTGCATACTACAGAGCTCACATTTCTAAAGGGATGTAGACAACAAATTGAATTTCAGATAATTAGCACAAGGCTTGAATTCTGTCTCCAGAAACTTCCCACTCTGTTTCTAAGCAAAAATAATTGGAACATAACAGTTTAAAGAGTATATCCATTAAAAATATTAAGGAAAGGAGAGTTTAGAGTTTCTGGCTGCATTAAATGAAGTTTCCAAAACTTTAGAGTAGTGTAGGGTAATGATATTGACTGGCCTTATAGACTAGTAAATATTGTTTTTACAAATTAAGCATTTTAAAACAGAAAAGTCTATAAGGAGCCACTTTTTATTTTCCCCTAGATGTTTTAGCAATTGCCAAACCTCATGTTAATATATGCTGTTACTGAGATTAAAAACCACCGAATCAAGAATTATAGTATCCATAGAACAGAATTATTTCTTTAAAAACACAGGAATCATTATCCACTTATGTAGCCTTCTTTTTTATTAGAAAATATTTTTAAATTTAAAGGAAAATTATATCTTTTCATTTCTTAGAAACGAATGTAAATTTCTTTATTAAGTCCTCTAAGTTCCCAGATCATGCTTTTACTATAGGTAACTCCTTCTAGGCCTTAAATATTAAATCAATTATATAGGGATTTAAAGAATTCATCTCGCGTTAACTCAAGTCAACCATCATTTATCTCCAAAGAACCACTTTGCAAGAATGACAAAACTGTATGAAACCACCTTTGTTTACACTGGACATGAAGACTACCTTTGATTTTGCTGTAGAAAAGAGACAACATATATATGATGAATTTGCTACAATCCTTTGATAATATATTTCTACTCTTTTACTGAATAAGTACATATACTAAAGGAAAACATGATAATGAAATTTATGTCACCCAACATATCAACATCCATGCTTCATAACAATTTTATGATTTGTTAGCCATGGGTGTATTTTCTACATTGTTTTTCTATCTGCTATTCTTCTAAGATGTTCTGTATCTACGTGGTATAGTAAATTTTGGTTTTCAAAATGGTTGGACGAAAAGTTCCTAGAAGTTTAGTAAATTGCACTTGTGTTTTTGGTGGTGTTTCCACAGACAAGGATATCTTGAGGGCCCTGGTCTAATGAATAAATCAGTCTGTTACAAGGTTAGTGACATAATGGTGTTTCACTTCTCTGCTTGCTCTCTGCCACAATATGAAATGAACTCCTCTGCTCTACCACACATTTTTTTCCAGAAATGGAATAAATGCATAATCTTCAAAACTACATACAGAGTATTATGAAGGCAAATTCCAACTTAACTAGTTAAAACAATATGCGCAAGTATTCATTCTGAGAAATATCTCAGTGTGTATACATATGTAAATGTCACGCACACAAACACACATTTACATATGGAGAGGCACAAAATAACTGAATATTCCATAGACCCTTAGTGTAGGAGGGAAAAAATATTCACTCTGGAACATGACAATTATGGGCAGGAACAGTGATTTGTTAGCCAACATTTTGTAATCTGAATATAATTAGATAAATCAAATATTGATGATGGCAGATGCATTAAATGACAGACTGCTGATATAACATGACTTTGGAAAGAGAATGTATTCTCAGGTCCTTCTTTTATTTATTAAATTAGGAATGTACCTCTAAAATTAAATAGTAATAATATTATTCAAAATATAATTACCAAAGGAAAGATCCGGGTATATAGATTTTAAATCACATGAGGATGTAATTCTAGAAATTCCGATTTATGCACATTTGAGAATGCCACAGTAAAATCCATTATTTTCTTCCAATAACATTATTTGGTAATTATAATAACAAGTGACAAAAAACCCTTTGGCATCTGAAAAATGGAAAAAAACAAAAGGAAGGGGGAAGGAATCACGTGGTTATAGTCCAATTTCATGATATTAGAAACCGTTAGAAGTTGTGACACATGCCTTTAATCCCAGCCCTCAAGAGGCAAAGACAAGGCAATCTCTGCGAGTTCAATGCAGCTGGGTCTACAAAGTGAGTTTCATGATAGCGAGGGCTATTACACAGAGAAACCCTGTTTCAAAAAATACAAAACCACAAAGAAAACCACAGTTAGATAAACAAATGCTTAATATGGCATTAGAGTCTTCAAATATATATATATATATATATATATATATATATATATATGATTTTTCTTATAATGAGCTTTAAAGTGACATTTCAACTCATAGAAAGTGTGAAACAATCAAGTCTTCCTTCTTTTATTTAACTTCCCGTCACTATAAAAATTAGTGAACTACATTCAGAACAGCTTTATCTTGAACTTCTGTGTTTGAGAATAACTCCAGTTCTAGAGTATGCGAACAATCAAGCCCCTCTGAAGGGGATTGACAGCTGGAGCAGACTGAGGGGTCACTAATAGTGACACTGGGATGTGTCTCTACTTCACGGGATCCTAGTCTCTTTGGATGTAAACCTTGCTCAACCTAGATGTAGTAGGGAGGGCCTTGGACTTTCCACAGGGCGGGGTGCATGGCATTCCCCTAGGGTTGGAGGGGTTGGGGGGAGGGTCTGTGGAGGGAGAGGGAGGACTTGGAGGAGGGGAGGGAGTGGGAATTTGGATTGGTATTTTTTTAAGTAATAAAAAAAAATATCTATCAACCTACAAATACCTTTCAAGAACAAAAGCAAAATAAAAATATTTCTAGGCAAAGCTAAAAAAAAAAAAAAAGAACTCCAGTTCTAGTCACTTAGTTGTGGTTGGCAGAATTTACTGTACTTTTTAAAAATTAATAAAAGAATTAACTAAATGGTTTATTTGTATGGAAGGGAGAGGGGTCCAAGAGAAAGCTCCCAAGTAAGTAGTGACACACAGGTGCCTTGGCCATTGCATGCTTGTGACGGTTAAAAAACACCTTTGTGGAATCTTTTCTTTCATATGCTTGCATAGGTTCAAGGGTTCAAACTCAGTTCGCCAGACTTACCCCTCAGGTGCGCTTACCTACTAGGCCATCTAACTGACCACAATTTCACTCTTTTATTAGAAAAAATAATGTTCTAATATATTTACCTTCTACATGACATTAATTTGTCACCTATTTATGGGTATCATCATGACTCATGACAGAAAAGGGAAGGTCCCAGGACCTAGCTAGTTTTTATATGCTGGAAAGGGAATCAAATGCAGTGCTCCCAGAAATACATTCCTGTTAGTTGTTGATGTTTTTCTGCTAAACCTATGGAAACTGATTACCCGAAATGGAAGACAACACTGTACCATTTTGATTATAAATGTAAATAAACAGTTGATTGAATAAATTTCAATAAGCATCAACAAAACCAAATACATATAACATTTAAAAATGTGATTTTATAAAAGCCATGACTTGAGACAATGCTGAAAAATCTGCTATGAAAGGATAGAATCTGACAAAACACTTAGGGCCTTGGGAAATATTGCCTTGGAATCATTGATCCTAAGAAGAAAGTTCTCCCAAACATCCAACTTTACATATACACTCTGAATCTCAGCTTTTATAAATGTCTACACAGTCCTAATGTGTCCTGAATTAATTCTATAACAAAGAGGATTGGGGAAGAAGAATTTAGTAGAGGGAAGAGAATTTGAGGAAAAGACAACTAGAGGGGAAATGGGAGTTTTGTTCAAGGAACTGAAAAAAGTCTGCATCTTAATGCTAGAAAAATAAGTTGATGATTTTAGCAAAAGCTTCTATGAGATCTTGACAACAAATTCTATAAACCTCTTTTGATCAGGAACATTGGATTATAGATAGTCTTTATCTTTCATGCACTAGAAACCCCTGGATTAAATTAGTAAAGAATGTGGAAATATTTGCAATTATAAATATCTAAAAAGCATCACCATGAGTAGGAAAAATAATAGCTCATTTTTAGATTAACCCACCAATAATACGTTCAGGCCAGTGTAAACACCAGTATCTTGTAGAGGTTTTGTTTTGTTGCTACAGTAGGGACAGATATACAGCTCTAGTCATTGCCAGAGCCCTCAGTGGCCTGAAGCGTTCCCGTTCCTCTTGAGATGACCTCTGTTCAGACAAAAAGGACTCATAGCTTCAAGAAAAAAAAATGAATTTCAGTGAGGATTTCAGATGTTGCCAATGTGAAAGAAAACTGAATTTATTAAAAGAAGAGTGAAAGGCATTCCAAGAAAAGAAAATGTGCCTGGTGGCAGGAGTGTGGTCTTCTCATGGGACAGTCACTCTTAATGAGTCTTAACAATGGACACATAGACTCTCTGCTTTTATCTCTAAAGGCTTCTAAGGCCAGCCTCCTACCCCCAGATTTAAACATCACTCTGGAATGAAGTTTACAACAAGGTTAAAAATAAAGATGATTTTCTTCTCTAAACAAAATTATGAGGTGGATTTGTGAGCCTTATTGCTTAGATTAAGAGTGTCCTAGAAACCTGAAGGTTTTCCATCATCTTCGGCTTTGAGCAAACATGATTTATTTACTATCTTTGACAAGATGTCTTTAGAAAAACCCATTGTTCTATTAACAATTTTGCTCTTATCCCTGGTGCCAGAGATTTCCTGACTGACAACAGATCAGCCAGAGTGCTTCATCATGCTTTCTCTCTTATATTCATGGAATTGCCTGCCTCTCAGTCTTCCTATGTGTAGGTTGTGGAGCACAGGGTCCTGGTTTTTCTGATGCCAGTAAACCTTTCCTGGCCTGGTAAGGACAGAATGCAACAAACAGAAAAGACACGACTAGCCTAGCTGCTGAAGGAAGTATTCCAATGATGACTGGAAGGAGATGACTAGGGAGGATAGTTTTAAAGCCTGAATTGAGATTGTATTTTAAGCCAAGAAATATTAGATCAAACTGTTCCTGGAGGGGTCTAGTGTGTGTGGGTACACTGAGTAGGAGTTACACGATCTCCTTTCTTTTCAGTACCTGAAATTCTCTGTGCCTTTCATTTCTTTCATTGGCCTTATGGTAAGCTCTTTTCCCAAGACATTCTTCACCTTGAACCAGTGGCTTCTTGCAATTTTCACACAATGATGTCTAAGCTTCCACTCTGAATTGAGTTCCCTCCAGAAGGTCTTGAATTTTAAAAGAGCATAATTGTGTGATCTGTGCCTTTTCTTAAGGCCTTTCCCTTTGAGTTACCTTCACCAGTTTCCTGTGATTGTTTGTTTTTTTTTTTTTTTTTGTACATAAGAGCTGTGATACAAAGAACTGTGGACTGTTTTTATTAACTCCTCCTGTTTTGATGGATAAACAAAAGGCACGGCTGGACAATATATTGAAAATGATTCTTTATGTTATTTACAGAATCAGAAGAGAAATACTTGTTTGTCAAAGACGGGTTTGATTCCCAGCACCAAATAACAAAATGGTTTCCTTGGAGTAATATATTACTTAGGTGCCCGTCATGTTCATTTGAATTAATTGATTCAAAAGTCACTCAGCATTATTTATTGATTATCTACACCAAATGCCAACTTCAGGGTTGGGTTTTCAGTGGTGCATTGGATAAATATGGCTTCTCTACTGCCTTGACCTCTTAGAAATTATCTACAAAGAATAGTTCCCCTAATTTGATGTAGTGGTTACATTTGTAGAGGTAAACAATGAAATGGTTTGATTCAGTAAACACTCCAGGGCTAGCTTCTGTGACTTAGGCTGTGGCTGAAGAAAAATAAATAACACTAAGCTCCTGTCTAAAGAACTCACAATCTATCAGGAAGTATTGACCACAGACCTTGAGTGAGTGAACTGTAGCTTGGTCCTTTACTGGATGTATAAAGAGTATAGAGAACTGAGTGATGTTGTCTCTGAAGTCTCACTAGAACTGATGAGGTGAACTGTGTTAGCTAAATCTTAGACCCAGGATTACATTGCAGAGATCTTTCCCAGAATATTCCAGAAAAGAAACCATGGGCAAAAAGACACAGGTGGAAATTTTCAATTGCATTTCAGAATTTTAAACAAGCCTCATTATCCATGAAATTGCTATCTAAGGAATAGTATCATATCAGTGATAAATGAGCCAATAGGTAAATAAATAAAGTGACTTGTAGTGTTATCATGGGAATATTCATCCCACAGTTTTAAGTGAAGTTGTTTCTCTAGTTTAAGCTTTTATAACATGGAATAGGAGTTACAGTGGTCACCAGACAACTTGTACATATTTATTTCTATAAATTAATAAAGCACATGCAATTTTATGTTAAATTCTTCAAGGCAACCACTTCTTCCATTAATTGTCATGAATCTCTTTAACAATGATATATTATATTGGATATATTCCCTAGGAGCTGTAATTGCTTTTATTACATTTTATTAAAAAAAAAAACAACCTTAACTCTTTGAGCCCTTTTCTGCTTCAGTTGAAGTTGCTGTTTTAGAACAAGGTACTGATTATATTTACTCTCTCAGTGAAAAGTGGAAATTGCATGCAAAATGTGTTGATTTAATCAACCTTTATTTTTCCTCAAAGTGCGTGAACTTTCACTAGATTCTCAAAGGGGTTCATGGCCCATAATTTCAGAAGATCAGAAATTCATTCCTTGTATGTTTGCCAGTTCTCAACATCCTTTAAAGGCTTTGGCCAGTTGTTATCATCAAAGTATTAGAATTAATTTTAAAATAATTTTCTTATATAAAAGAGGAAAAAAAAGAAATTTAACTTCACTATGTAAGATGGTTCTGCATTTTAAATATAAATTAATGTAGCATCAAATCAACAAACTAAAACAGTAAAATCATATTATCATATCAATATACACAGAAAAGAACTTTGACAAAATTCAACAGCTATTTATTATATATTAAAAACAACCTTAGCAAACAAGGAATGGAGTTGAATTTCAATTTGCTAATGCATATTTATGAATGTATTACAAATAACATCAGACTGTATGCTATTAAACTTGAGCTTTTATGTTAACACAGAAAGAACAAATTTCCTCTCTCTTCTCCTTCTATTGTTTTGAGTGTGTATGGTTGCTGTGCCTATCTGCACCTGGAACTTTAGTTATAGAATTGAGCTTAATGAAATCACATCAGGTCTTCTGACAGCTTAGCCAAAAATTTAACCATCACCCACCTCCCAGGCTCTGAAGATTTCTTACTATCAACAATTACTTACTTTTCAGTATCAATAGTAATAAAGTAGGCAAAGATATATTGAATGAAAAGTTAAGAAATAAGGCTTTGGCAGTGCCATGCTCATCTAGATTGTATTTCTAAATATACAAAGAACCCTTATTGCTTAACAAGAAACAGATACAACCTAATTAAAAATTAATCTAAGCAATCTCGGCAAGTACTTCACCAAACAATATTAAAAATAACACATTAATATATGAAAATATGCAGCATAATATATGGGAATGTTAATTGCAAGAACTATTGGAATAACTAATGTCTGGAGTCCAACATACAATAAAAACCTTCATAACCATCTTCTGGTGAAAAGATATAATGCCACTGCTACATCCCAGAGTTTGGGCATTTTTCACACAATAAAACATAGTCTTAGAGGTAAAATAAATAATCAAGCTCCTTGTAATATACACCATAAATTTAAAATCTATGTTTGCACGAAATCATCTCTTGAATGTTTGATCCCACAAATATTCTTCACTTTAGCCAAAGCTTGCAAAAAAATCAGTATGTAAATCAACAGGTAAATGAATAAATATATGGTGTATTATCACCAAAACCTAGAATACTATTCAACACAAAACAAATGGCATACACAGATGTTAAAACGAACTGGAGAAAATTTAAGTGCATATAGCAAATAAAAGAAGCCAATAAAATGTTAAATGATATTTATTTTAACATACATTGAACTTTGAAAGATCAAACTATAGAGAAGATACTGCTCATGTTTGGCAAGGTTTAGGGGCAAGTAGAAATAATTAAACAGCACACGGAAGTTTATGCTAGGGACAATACTTTGTGTGAAACTTTAATGATAAAACAACAAACTAAGATGGAATCTTAAGGTAAACTCTGCACTTCAGGTGATTATGATAATCAATGTATGTTATTCAGTTATAACAGATGTGTTATATCCCTCTCATGAGGGATGTTGATGAAAGAGAAAGCAATGTTCAAATAGAGACAGGGGGTGGAGGAGACCTATCTGCATTTTCCTTTTCTCATAATCAAAATTACCCTCCAAGGAGAAAATCAAAATCAAAACAAACCCCACAAGAATAGCAAACAAGAAAAGACAAAAACAAAAAAATAAGGAAAAGTTAATTTTATGAGATCTACTATGAACATCTACCAGGATCTATTCTTACCAATATTAATTTAATTACCTTTGATTATCAACAGTAAAATCGAGATGTATTACTAATTATTGTATCTTTTCTACCATCTTCCACAACAGAAGCTCTATTTGGGGACTTCAATACATGTGGGAAATTTGAACAAGTGAATATAATGTTCTTTCAAATTTAGTGGTACTGTGTCAATAAGCAAAGCACATGATCAGAAGAACATGTTCATTCTGTGACTTATCTTGTCACAGAATATCACAACCCTTTTGATAAATATAAATGTATAATCATCTTTTATTAGCAAAACATTAATGTGTACAACTGTTTTGTTCACAGAAAAGTAAAATAATGAACATATTTCACTCTGAAGTGATTTTTTTTATTCTATTTTCTTCATTCAGAACTGCTCTTTTGTTCTTTAATAATGTTAATTTAGGGTGTCTGAGCTGAACTGCCTGCCACGTGGGGACAGGACTACATTTGAATGAAATCAGCAGAATAGAATCTCTGTGTATTTCCATCATAATTTAAGGCTGAGTTGGAGCATGATAAATGATGCTTCTCCTTAGTCATTATGTTACCTGAGCGGTAATATGTCACTCACATCTTCCCATTGTACTTTTGTAACTGCCATGGATGTAGCAAATCTTCACTAAATGTATAAATTAGAAAAATTCAAAATGTTAGAAATTCAGGAGCAGGAAATTTAGATGAAGCTGAGAATACAAGAGCAAAGAGACTTACTGACAATCCTTAGCTGCATTCTTCATTGTGTGGTTTAGAAGCAATCATGTATAGTGACATTCCTCAAAGATATAACCAGTTATTGGCGGTTATATGATTAGATCACAGTTTATTCATCTACATTCCACCAACACTTATTAAGTATAATGCTCTAGACATTGCACTGAATGCATAGTGAATCCTTACTACTCTGAAGAATAATACATTTGATGGGAGAGATTGACAAATTTTAATTACAATTACAGTGTAGGGGAATTGAGATGGCTTTCTAGGCAAAGTTGCATGCGATGTTCAATAATGACAAAGAGGCTACACACTTCAGGCATTTATGTGGGGTACAAAAGGCCTTGTAAGGGTTGTAGCATGAAAGGTTAATAGATATGCTATAAAGCGGCATATGAAGAAAAGGTTGAAAAATTGCACTCTGGCCTTAAAAAAGCTAGTGTGTTTGACCAGGGCATATAAACTTGAAACCGGAGAAGACTCATTAATGTTCTTAAATCAGGAATTACCATAGCAACTCAGTAATACAGTATTATTTTCTCTGCTTAGAACACTGTTTCTCATTGCTTGCTGGCTCTAGGTATTAGATTGGAACAGGGAAAGCCTGACAAAAGAGCAATAATTCAAATGCTTATGTAGATACCCTTGATGGAAAGTTGGAAACACAAATTAAACAAATATAGCATAGTAAACAATAGGTATATAAATAAATAGAATAAGGAAGGCATAGTGAAAGGGATGAATGTGCGTTCTCCCTGGTGGGTGAGAAAGAGCAAGGTTACTTAATGCAGAACTTCTGAGCTTTGCAAGCTCAGTCCTGCTGGTGATTCACTAACTGGGCATATACAAGCTTATCTTTGAGCAAAGGCATTAAACAAGCTTCAGGATGGATAGGATACTTCTGATTAATATACCCCTATGGATTAAAATAATTTAAATGTTATTATATGCTAACTTAATTTAACTAATCCTACTTGTTAAAAATTTTTACTTAGGGTACATTTGTTCCTGCTTTGATACTGTTTGCAGCTTTGGAGAAAGTCATGAATATGTTTTTGTTTGTTTTCTTTCATTTTTTTTGTTTTGTTTTACTTTTGGCTTGTTGAAAACATCATATACAGAACTATCACAAAAACAAAAAGACCTATGCTAAACAATTTTATTCTTAATACTATAAATTCAGGGATCATTTCTAGAGTTCCTAACTAGAGAAGTTTCTCTGACTGAATAGAGCATCCGAGACCATGAGGATGTTATTTATGTAGTGTTCCTTCCTGAGTGTGAAGCTGGCTCTAGGTGCTGCTTCTCTGCAGCTATTTTCTATCATTGATGATAGTTCTTCTCACCCTTTAGGAGAGTAAGAGGGAGGGAATGCAGTCTGAGTGAAAAAAAAAGAACCACAACAAGAATATATATATTCTTTTATAGGGTAAATATGTCCCCATTTTGAAGTTTACATTTGGCCTATATATCTTGGACTAGTATTTGTTGTTACTGTAAATCCATTTGCTATGGTAGCCATTTTCTATCTGTAGACAGAGAATTTATAGGTCTTAAAATGCTTTATTTTTTGAACTTCATCTACTTCTATTTTTCAGATTCTTTTTAAAAATTCTATCCAGCTGTAACAACAAAAACTTAAATCATTAGTCTTGCAAGTAAATATATGGAACTAGAAATAGTCATATTGAGTAAAGTATCCCAAGCCCACAAAGATAAATATCACAAGTTTTATCTTAGTTTCTGAGTTTCAACTCTTTGGAAAATTGAAGGGACTCTAATTAGGAAAGTGGAGGAAGATAAAAGGAGATTAAATAACAGTAACTGTTTCTGAAAAAGTCATAAGGAATCATATTATGAACTATCTACCTTAAACAAACTATGTATGCATATTTATACATAGACTTACATATGTGGGAAAAAGTGAATACTTGTGAGCTATTATTTATGGATAATTTACATTGATATAGTTTTTATATTGATACAAGTGCAAATTATATTTGTTATTTTTGTTTACAATATTTGCATGCCTATGCAAAGTTATTGTGTCAGATTGTATACATGCATGTTTCTACCTCTGTTTAGGACATTTGTATATTGATACAACTTTTAGGAAATATTTTTGTATTGTATTATAGATTATTCTTACCTCTGATCAAGATATTTATACATTGTTTACATTTTGAGGTTATTTTCCTCATTTGCTGCACATTTGTTTATAGATTATTTAATATTCTGGCATGAAATCTTAGTCTTTAAGTTATATAGGTGTTAAATATAATACGTCAATAGTTGTTCATGTTATATATATATATATATATATATAGTCAGATTAATTAGGTTCTTTAATTACATAGAGACTGTATTCTTCCTAGATAGGTAATCTTCAACCAATTCAAGGATCTGTAGAACATGGCATTTAAATGATTTAGGGTTCTATTGACATGAGACATGATCGCTCCTGACATCACCAATCTATTCCAAAGAGAATGTTGAGCACTGAAGACAATGCACTCCGAGTTTGTTTTCTTCTTGGCTCAATTGGCCTTTAGGCAAGAAACTGGCCATGCCTCAACCATTGACAAAGTACATGGTATCCAGACTGGATAAGCAGGACACAAGGAAAAGAATTGCCAAACCTTGCCAATGGTTCTGAAAAAATTCCGACTCTGAAAATGGTCTGTCAGTTATGCTAGCTAGGCCTTAGCCAAAGTTGGTTGCTTCTTCAATGCTGCAAATGAGTCTTTGGGTGATTGCTCAGGTATCAAAATGTCTCCATCACATACTACTCACTTTAGAAGCTGCTTTATTTTACTTCCTGCCTACTCAAGTAATATTATCTCCATTCTCAGGCCTTCAATGAGGTTGAAGATTAGGTAGTTGTAGTTACCTTCCTCTTGTGATTTAGCCAAGCTTATTTCTGATATAAGAGTTAGACTCCTTTTTTAAAGATATATTTATTTTATATTATATATAAAGTGCTCTGCCAACATGTCAGAAGGTCAGAAGAGGACACCAGATCTCATTACAGATGGTTGTGAACAACCAGGTGGTTGCTGGGAATTGAACTCAAGACTTTTCAAAGAGCAAATTGTGCTCTTAACCTCTGAGCCATCTCTCCAGCCCAAGACTTAGACTCTTTGGTATAGAATGTTTATTAAAACATTTGTCATGTGTTTCTTGCTTAATATTGTTTATTTTGTTTGTTATTTTATACTTGATATCTGTTCCTATTGTATGTAGTTTGTTATTGGGTGTGGATTCATCTTGTTTAGACAAAAGGGGGAGGTGATAGGGAAGCCTTGTTAACCAATTATGTTTAAGAGGTGGGACCGATTTAGTGTGTGACTTTCTGGGATGCGGAGAAAAATGGAAACATGGCCCAGGTATTGTATCTCTCTGTGGTTCCCTTGCTGCACAGCTGAACTTGGACTTCTTGTTCCAGTTTTGTGAGATCTTCTCCTATAACAAATAAAAATATAATTGTTTATCTTTTAGCTACCCTGGTTATTTCCTGAATTGAGTTAACTTCTACATTAGGTACTCTCTGTACTATTTCTCTTCATCTTTTCTTGGGAATATGTTACTTTGGTCAGTTTTCCAAGATGTGGCCATTCTGACTATGAATGAAACACAAAAAGAAAGATGGAACTTGGAGAAGAAACAGATGAATTCTCTGTACTGTTATACTTGAATACATTAGCAGTCCTCCTCAAAGCTAAACATATCTAGAGTAGATGAAATTATAACTAAACTCCATTATCAAGATTATTCCACTGCCCACAGTGAACAACCATAGCATACTTCATTCAACTATAGAAGAATACACATTCTCAAGCCTGTATAAGACATTTGTTGATATAAATCATGTTCTGAGCCCTAACATAAAGAATCATTGGATGAAATAAAATTATATAGCATCTCCTCTTATGTTACAGTGAAATTAATGTAGAGATCACTGATGAGAAATGTATTAACAGTCCCAGAACATTTTATGATTAAAAGGCATGCTTTCTATTAACTTGCTGGTAATGGAATAATATTCCATTTGACATTATCACACAAGTATAGTCATGTAATAACAATAGCTTGGTTTTCTATGATTCTTTAGTCTGAGCTGTTTTGATAGTTTCAGCAAGCAAAAGTCTTGAAGAAGCCCCAGTTTTGTTTTAAAATTGGTTTTGCATTAGAATATGTGACAGAAAACTCATTGCTTCAGCAATGTGAATCGTCTCATTTACACCTACCTTTGTTCTCCATACCGTTCCTCTGGACCAGCTGTTTTTCACTCATTAGAACATTATTTTGTTAATGAGATCGTTTTATATTCACTTCACAATGAAAAGAAAATATCTTATTATCCTCTTCTTGAGTTTGTTATTAAAAACATAATGCAAGGTCATGATAAATGAAAACAATGACTAATATCTTTCTATTTTTCTCTGATCTTTCCTGAATAAATCTATAAAAGTGATAATCACAATTTTAGATTTAAGACTGAACAAAGTTTTAAAAGTTCATGCTGTCGCATATCTTGGTTTAATGGTGGGATGAACTACATACCTGTTTCATTATGAATCACATGGGAATGAGCTATGGCTCTAATTAGACCTTTAATCATAAAGAGAATTCATGCTGCTCCTAATGAATTAAGTCCTTAGAGTTTATCTTTACCAAAGTGTTATCTTTCCCATTTAGTTATTAGTATGGTCCACATCTTCATAAATTCAAATGTTACCACTGCTGATAAGAACTCTTCTACTTTCATGCTTTCAAAGGGCCGGTCTAGTTCCTAAATACTCATGTCACATTAAAAAAAGATCATTCAAGTCATTTGTCTACTAGGAGCAGTTTTATTAAAAATAGATTTTATTGGTGTACTCTATGTTATTGCATTGAACTGAAACAATAAAGCTTAGCCAAGGCAATAATAATTAAGCAGTCTTTTCATTCATATATCTTTTAGCTTAAGCATTTTTCATTTTATGTTGCAGTTAAATTACTTTAACTATTTTCTTATAAGTATGTATTTACAATTTTCATTGAAAAAGACTAAATCTGGAAGATAAACTAACTTGGAATGTACAATACAGCAGCACACATGACCTTTAATATTCTAAAATCAGTACGTAATTTTATATATTTTCCCAATCCTTTTCTCATTCTACCAATAACTCATACACCTCATCTATTTGCTTAGAATTGCTCATTCAGAGACTATTGCATGCAATGTTGGGAAGTTTATTCACAGATAATCATAAAGATAAAATTAATTCTATAACATGCTTTAGAGAAAACATTCACCAGGTAATAAAATTGTCAATTGTCCTAATATTTTTAAAATATTTAAAAAAATCTATATGTAGAAATGTATCATATCACATAAATTATTATTATAATGCTTTTCTCTTCATTGTTCTTAAAAATCTCTTTATGTATTTAAAAAATAATTTAATTAGTTATTTGTGAATATATTTCATTTATTCATATTCATCCACTTCCAAAATACTGTCAGATCTTACTCTTCTCTCTAGTCAAATGTGATATTCTCTCTGTCTTTCATTGAATCTGATTTTTGTCAGACAACCATTCCTAGGTGTGAAGCTTGCCCTAGAGAGTTGTCCATATGCTAAATGTACATTATATTCAAACCTGACTTTCTATTTGCCAGCAAGAATCAAATGCCATGATCTCATGCTCTTGAATTGGGACTTCATATCCACCTTCCTCACTCCATGATGAATATTTTCTAGTTTGAGATTACTCAGGTCTTATGTATGCTGTCAAATCAATATCAGTACATATATGTATCTGTCTTGTTGGGTCTGGAAGCACAGTTTCTCTGAATCATCTACCACTTCTGGTTCTTACAATATTATTTCCTATTCTTCCATTGAGCCTTGAGATATCCAGGGTGATTAGATGTCCCATTTAGAGCTAATCACTCCAAAGTCTCTTGACCAGTTGTTGTTGTCTGTGTTAATTCATGTGTACTGCAAGTAGAATACTTTCTGATGGAAGTAGAACTATATACTGATATATAGACATCATAGTAAGTCATTAGTACCATTTTATTAATATAAGCCTCTGTGTGAGGGCTTATAATATAAGGGCTGAATGGCTGTGGGACTGGGTGGTATGGAAACTTTTATGTACAAATGGTACACAAACATTTGGCAAAAAAATTCCACATAAAGCCTGAGAAAGCTTTTAAAAAAGGATTCTCATCAGACAAGTACAGAGTCAAGCACAGCTTCTTAGATCTTTACTCTGGTAGGCTTTGTTTGCCTTTAAGAAAGTCTTTCTGAAACATCATTAGCTGCAAAAAACCACATGGTGGCTCATTTAAGAGGCCCTGCCATCAAATGCTTAGTGTTTGTTATCAGTCAGAGGCTTGCCTCTTGGTGGTGGCATGTAACTAGAAACTTCACAAAGTTATGACAATACACATGGTTCCCACCTGTACCTTTGCTGTGAAGCAAAAATCTCAGAAAGTTAAGGAATGAAGCAGAACCAGTTGCCAAACCTGTATCTTTAATCCGAGCCATATCATTTAGCAGATTCTTTGGGACTGAATGGCTGTGTAACCAGGCGGAAGAGAAACTTTCATCTATACTGCCACACCATCACAGCTTCATCTTAGCTCAGCAATATGGAAACTTGCTCCCTTCCTGGCAAAGTTTTCTACTCTCTGCCCAGCTTCATCTATAAGATGTCTCTAGGCCCAGCATGTCTGACTTATCTCAACAGTGACCCTTGACACAGTGTCTTATTCTGAAAACAGTCATTAAGCACTGACCATTGTGTAGCACCACCACTATAAACATAAACTTTTAAGTTATATTAAGTACATATGATTAGTGATTAAAGTGGCTTGAGATGAAACTGATACCATACTTTTATAGGTGTATTCTGAAGATATCTCTTTATATTTCTCATCAGAAAATAATTATTGGGTTTTCCTTACACTTGCCTAAATAATATGCCTTTAATTTTATCTTAATGTTATAATGTATAATACTTGAATCCATTCTATTTTATTATGGTTCATTTTACCTTTCTTTAAAAAAAATGTTCTATAAAAACCTAATGATCTCCTTATTTCACAATTTGTGATCTTTTATAGTGTCTTAATTGTATTTGAGAATCTACATTTCAAGGTAATTTCAACAGTCAATTGCACTGATACAAAATAGTAGGTAAATTGTTGAGTATGAGACAAAAGATTATAAATTCAAGGATATTCTGAGTTAGCTTTAACCAAGAATGATGCCATACACCTATAATGCCAGCATTAAGGAGAATAAGGCAGGGGAATTTCCATTAGTTGGAGTCTTTACTCTTTAATAGAGTAAGCATCAGGCCAACTTAGACTATACAAAATATTGTTTGAAAAAAAACAGAAGAAAAGATGAGGTCTAGATAATGATCCTTGTCACAGTAAAAATCAACTTTAAAATGGGATCATAGACTAGTCTTATATCAATAATTAGTTTGTGTGAGGACCCACAGAGTTGTGATCCTGTTCCACTATGATTAGAGGTCAAAGAATTAGATCTTATTTTGCTCTCTCAAAGTTGCTGACAACAGGTGTGGCTACAAAGAAAAGAGTTTGAGCTAGGATGTGGTTAATTAGCATTTTGGGTATAAATCTGGATCCACTACAGCTGGACGACAGGTTGGAGAATTCAAGTCTATTCTTTCTATCATGTCTATGAATTCTGTTGCCTACACCCTCTCCCTTTGGAGTAAAATATGTAAGTATGTGGAAAATAAATGAGGGGTATTCAATACTCACTGAATTCACATCCTCTCAATGCTATTCTGTGTTTCTATCTCTTATTTCTCTTATATCTCTGTTCCTTTACTTAATAATTCTAATCATTAAGCTCCTATCCTGGAATGTGTGAGTTTTGTCAAATCTGGTCTTTGACAGTTTGAATGAATTTCTCAGTTTAATACCCTCTACCAAACTTAGAAAATGTCCCGGGCTTGTGAGACAGAAGAAAAAATATCACTATAAAGGCAGGGTTTCACTGTCAAAATTAGAGTGTGTTGTTACCATATGAAGACCAACTGAGAGTACTATAAAGCTTGTAGTAGAAAGGGTGACAATGAGAGTGCAAAATGGCTATGACCATTTTTGGAAGTCTAGTACCCAAGGATTTAAGAAATAGAAAGCATCAGAGAAAGCACTGCCTTTTTGTAATGTTCACACATAAACTAAAATGGCCAATTTTGCATATCAAGCCACTGTATCGGACATTGCAATTTATTTGCAGATAAGAAAGATCATGCCATAATATCATACTTTAGATCATTTTAATAATAAAATAGTGTTTCTTAGTGCATTGAGAATATATACCCAGCTTTCAAAATAAATTAATGAGAGGTGTTATAAATTTCAAGCAATACTTTGCATATCCATTTCCTCTATCTTTATCTGATTTCCTTTCTCATATGCTGATTTAATAACTTTGTTTCATTTTATCCAAGGATCCTACAATGGTCTCTAAAAATGCTAAGGAGCTTTGTAGCTTTTTTAATGATTTTTGACATTAAGTGAAACAACCCCCACAAATCGATAGTTATAAACTCTACTTCTACATAAATAATGATTTTTATTTATGCAGGTTTGATGAATCATTGTAGGGTGGAAATGATGGTGTCAGAGATACAGGAAATCACTTACTGAAATTATTCTTTATCAATTTCACTGTATTCTGAGGAATGATGCTAATGATGAGCATGTCCAAGTCTCAGTTTTATTTCTGCAGTCTCTTTCTTCTTGCAATAATCCTTTCTCTTTACTTATAATGATCCAGAATCTGCTTACTGTTCTGTTTTTGTGGCCTCTGACCTAAGCTAATTAGTTTTCTTTGCTAGCATAGCACTACAATAACTATTATTTCACCTATTTCCCTTTAGAGTGAAGCCAGGATATTGAGAAGTCCCTTGAATTGTATTTGAGCAGTGGAACTTGATAAAAACGTGAAACTTTGAGAAGCAAGTCAAATCTATATTATGCATGTGATGTAATACATCTCATGTGTCTCTCATTTTTAAGCTTCTCATATCTTCATAGGATAACATATTCAACCTCAAAATTGATATTTTGATGAGAGCAGACATTTCAGAGTCTAAATTTAAAGTTGTAAGATTATCTCTAGGGTTGATCAATTGGAATTACTTATCTGAGCTGAAGTAAGTCAAGTAATTCAGGTGTAGTGGAAACCCTTCTAATAAATTCAGAAGCACTGAGGAGTAGTGAGACTGGCAGCTGGGGTGCTTAGTTGATCCTCTTATCATTCTTGACTTTTAAAGCCTACACATTTAAAAATGTGTTTCAGAAATCCGTGTTCTTATGAGCATTTGATTCACTAATTTTGAAAGACTGATGAAGGTCTTTCAGTGGTAAATTGAAGATACCAAAAAAAAAAATCCTAAGTATAAGCACACACAAGTAAAATAAAGGACTTATTAAAATGTCACTGTGAAATATAGAGGGCGGGCCAAATCTTGAATACACTGGAAATTATATTAAAAAAAAGAAAAGTTATACAGTGATTTTTGTTAAAAAAAAGAAAGGAAGGAAGGAATATAAACTTAGTAGGTTTTTGAATTTGAAGGTGGATAGAGAGGAAAACTTTCGTATTAGCTTGCGTTACAGGTATCATGTATATAAAATGTTTAGTGTTTAACCAGTCTTTTTAAAGGAAAAGGAATACACACACACACACACACACACACACACACACACACACACACACACACACCAAACTTAAGGTCATGGCTAGGAAAAAGTTAACTTCTAAAGATACTAGCTTGATTTCTCCTCTCTCTTCTCTATTTAGTCTTCCCTTCCCTCTATATCCCTTTCCCCTGCCTAGTAGTCTTCCTGCAATGCATTGCTCTTCCACTTCCCCCACCCACTATTTTATGATTAAACAGAATTTAATCAGATAAGGATGACACTTCTAACATCATTAAAAGCCCCAATTTCCATCCCATATTCTTTACTTCCTTATTGCAACATGAAGTTTTATGTGTGTGTTTATTAATTCTAATATATAATAATATGCAAATATATTATTTTTATGGCAATAGGAATAATAATAAACAAATGCTGTTGCAATTTAAGTAATGGTGCATTTTCATTGATATCACAAAATAATTGAGCAAAGCAAATTTAAAAAAGAAAAACGTTTATTTTGTTATGTGGTTTCAGTTCTTTCAGCCCAAAGATGTTTGGCCCACTACCTCTGGGATGGTGAGAACCCAGGGTACCATCATAAAGTGCATGCAGGAGATACCTGTTCATTTCTGGCTTATATGACTCACAAAATGGGAGACAGGAAAGGGCCAAGGTTCCACTGTCCACCCTAAGGACATAATCCCAAAGACTGAACCTCTTCCAAGGAGACCTTCACTGTTAAATATTCTGCCACTTCCAATGAAGTCATAGAATGGAGATCTGTAGTTGGATGGAGGCCACCCAGACTCCTGAAATAATCACACAGAAACTATATAAGTAAATCACTGTTTGCCTTATTAGTTCTAGTTTCTTATCAGCTATGTCTTACATCCCATCTCCATTAATCTGTGTATTGCCACGTGGCTGTGGCTTACTGGGTAAAGTTCCGTCCCCAGCATCTGTCTCTGGTGGGGCTACATGGAGACTCTCGACTGTGCCTTCTTTCTCCCAGCATTCAGTTTAGTTATCTCCACCTACCTCTATTCTGTTCTGTTTAGGCCCAAGACAATTCCTTTATTAACCAATGGTATTCACAGCATACAGAGGGGAATCCCTCATCAGGGATCACAATTTTAATATGAACCTTTAAGTGTATTTCCAAATAACACCTAGGTGTTTATAAACTTAACTAGTCATATTAGCTGAATTATTCTAATATCTAGCTAAACTTTTAGTATGAGTAGCAATTTTCAGCATGTTGTAACAAAAATATTCTTTATCTTTCTCTTTGTGTTCAGTTATAAAAGGTCATTGCCCTGTTCTCTACTATGAGGAGGCAATCAGGCTAAAACCATTTGTGCTGTTTTGCTTACTAAAAATCCACCATTCAGAAGGAAGAAACAAGTCTCTATCTTCTACTTGAACTGGGACAAAAAATAAACCAGACTGTGGTGATTTTTGCCTTTAATCCCAGCACTTGGGACACAGAGGCAGTTGAATCTCTTTGAGTTCATGGTCAACCTGGTCTATAGAAAGAGTTCCAGGACACACCTGGGACTACACAGTGAAACCATGGCTTGAAAAGCCGAGAGAGAGAGAGAGAGAGAGAGAGAGAGAGAGAGAGAGGAGAGAAAAGAAGAGAAAAGAAAAGAAAATATTGGGTACCTCTATGAGTTTTTACTTATTTTTTGTTTTTGTTTTATTGTGGTTTCTTTTCCCTATTTTTATTTATTTTTTTTTTATTTTGATTTCTCCTGTTTGTTTTCTAGAGAGAAAGAAAGGACATGGATTTTGGTAAGTGTGGAGGATCTGGGAGGAGTTGGGCAAGGTGAAACCATGTTCAGAATATATTGTTTGAAAAAATATTTTCAATACATGTATACAGATATAAAGAAAATAAAATATAAAGTAAAATAATTTTGTGAAAATTAAAAATGAAGGGGTTGGAGTTAATATAAGAAGAATAAAAAGGAAACAGGCTTCAAGATTAGGATGTTTACATAAACTGTGAACAACTGTAATGACACTGGTATGTTGAATGTTGTGAGGAAACAGACCAGGTATCAGTAAAAATCAAGACTGGGTATGGTGGGAGACAATCTGCATGTGCGTGCTTTGTTGCCATTATGGAGATTCTGAGAAGTCAAGAAGGTAGGTAGGTAACTGTGCTTTATGAGAAAGAGAAAAGAAATCCGTCATGTCAGAAGGAAAATCTTTAAAAAGTGATTACAGCATGGTGGCAATAGTTAAAAATGCTTTGCATTCTAAAAGAATTGAGGGAGTAACATTGTGCTTTCTAATCAAAAGACCAGTTCATGTTGTATGAATATATTGATGTGGACTTTCAGAAAATCCTTCTGAATATGATAAGAGTTATTCATTTTTTGTCAATTTAAATAAACACTTAAATTTAAGGAAAAAATGAGATAAAGAATAAACAACTGCCAAATTTTATAAACAAATCAAGAAATAGGCTTTAGATAATGAGTGTGCCCAAGACTTTGGCTCTAGTGTTTCCACATTTACCATTCATTTTAGAGTGCTTAGAGTGTAGGCTGGACCACCTTAGAGTCATTCCTTAGACACTACTCAAGAACTTCCCTAGCAATCACTACTAGCACATGAAGAAAATGTGATGCTCTGTCTTTGTAATAGTGTATTATATATACACATTATAGGTAGGATCCACATTCTATTAACAAAGGCATACAGCAATAATTTATTTAATTAGTTACATTTTTCTTAATGGAGAAATTTTTTGACTATGTAATACCAAATTTCCAACCTATAATTGTTTATATGATGGCCTTTCTCATATTACAAAGTATTGGCGCTGCTTTTGAATCAATGGTCTCCATCCTAGATCACTTTAATAATACTTGTTGCATGAGAATTTAGGGCACTATGAAAAGAAACATTTTTTTTCTAGTGAGCACCTAGGATGAAGGAGTGCTATCCTAATGAATGCATCATTAGTCTACTCAGTTATCCTTTTAATATCTTAGAGTGTGTTTGTAACCTGATAGGATGGGGTTGGTGATAGAATATTCTAAACTGCTGTCATCATTGAAGGCCCTTCACAGCACTACAACATGGTACTTGATCATATTTAGTTTAGTTTAACTTGGCACTTTAGAAAAACACCAAACACATTACCCAAGAAAAAAACATCCAAAGGCCATACAAATGCATGCACACGTACAATATATGCACTCACAGAGTCTGAAGACAAGAGCTAACCTAACCTCACTGCTTACTGTTTACACTTTATACTAAACTATAGTGAAACGTGGCCAACCATACTCCAGGTGTGTACCCATGGCTGAGTCTGCATTTATTGTCATGTCACTGTCTCAGTCTTATTCTTTGTTCATTTGCAAACTCATCCTAATAGACTAGTGGCCACGCTGGAAGTTGCTCTTAAAGATATGTTAAATTAAATTGCTCTTGATTTTTCCCTCCGGCTGTGCATAACTCACTGGCTTGTCATAGAAAACTCCAGAGGAAAGAGATTTCTCTCCATAGCTGTTCATCCAGTAGCATTGTGCGCTACATCATACTGCAAGATACTAATAATAATTAAGGAAATTTAAATCATATCCCTGTTTTCCTGCATTGGTCCACATTTATGCTTTTTTACCTTCTGAACCATTCCTCACTTGCAAAAATATCGTTCTCCTTCCATTTGATCTCCTATATGGCCGTAGTTTAGACTGCCTGATCTTTTCAGTAGGGATTAATATTTTCATGCTGTAACTGTCCACAGCATGTGTTGATACTAGCATCTCTTACAACTTTCCAATATATCTGCATTTGAATGGGATACACTTTTTTATTTGATGTTAATGTTTTCAGTGGCAATTTTTTTTCAATGTCTAGATATAGTAAAGGCCCAGCTATATTTTTTTAACTTGACTGATCAGATAAACAATCAAAAAGGCTACATGAGGTGAATCCTGTATCTACAGATGTTTCTTTCCATCACTCTCTCTCTCTCTCTCTCCCTCTCCCTCTCTCTAATATTCTTGTCTGAATCATTTTGTGCTGACTGATACAAAAGAAATGGTTATAAATCTTGAAAAATATCACCATTTTAAATCTGATTAAATGCCAGTCTATAGTTTTGAGAGTCTCAGTTGATATTTTTCCATGTGTAAAGATAAGGAAAACACAATAGTTATATAAGAAATTTAATTATGTCTTTGGGATGCATTAATATTCTAGCTAAGCAAGTAATTCTGCCTTCGTTTTAATTATTCTTTCTAGAGAGTCAAGATAGTTAAAATACATCATAATTCCTACAAGTCTATAAAAGTAATGAAGAATTAGGAATGGGCTATAAGATTTTATGACAAGAGTGAAAAGTGGGAAAGAAAGGACATGCTGTGTTTTTCAAAGTCCTTGAACCTATTGATAGAACTACTGCACCAAATTTTCTTAGTCTATTATTGGGCATAAAAATGAATGAATAACTGAAGTTCAATGAAGCTCAGCCAAGTATTGCAGAGGACTCTGGGAAAAAAGATTAATTTTTAAAATTTTCTTTAGAAAATAAAAAGACAAGAGTGATGTTTCTTATACTATTACAAGCTAATATTGTGAGGTCAATAGGTTACTCCAGCAAACATTTTGCCATATTGCCTAATTGCTGAAGATAGCATGAAAATCACTATAGACAAAAATAGACTACATTCCCTCAGAAAAATGCCATGTATGACTTTATCTCTTTACTCAGTTTAGAATGGAATTAAATGCCTGGATAATGTTTAACTACTGATCTTTTACAGCACTGGAAACACTAATATTAAGAATTAAATTAATTTTTGTGCTTAGTTTTAAATTCCTTAATTTTGTTAAAAGATCTCTGCTAATTTTTGTGGTAAAGTGTTAACTAATAACTGTTAACTAATATAACAGATAAAATGTTATACAGTCTAGTCCCTTGGCTTGATCAAGTATATTATGTGATCCTGAAGTCAAATAAATAGATTTTAATAAGTCTTCCCTAACCCCAAAATGATGTAGAAGGTCCTTCTGTATTTCTGTTGCTTTCATTGGTTGAATAAAGAGACTGCCTTGGCCTTTTGATAGGGCAGCCCTTAGCTGGGCGGTGTAGACACAGAATTCTGGGAAGAAGACAGAGGGAGCCACCGCCATGAAATCACCAGAGTCATACATGCTGAATCTTTCCCGGTAAGCCATGATCTCGTGGTAAACACAGATTACTAGATATGGGTTAGTTTAAGATATGAGCGTTGGCCAAGTAGAGGCTAGAACTAATGGGTCAGGCAGTAATTAAATTAATACAGTTTCTGTGTAATTATTTTGGGAGTTAAGGTAGCCAGGCGGGATGGAACAAGGAGCCCTGCACTGGGCGTCTGGGAGCCAGGTGCTGGGAACACAGCCCACGCTCCACTTATAACACCAAAGGAATGAAGAAGAAAGCAGGAATATTGATCTTGTTATTATCAGTTAGCCTCAATATTTTATGTATTTGTATAAATTGTATAAAATTCCCAGTAAATTTTATTGAATTACAAGAAATATTTTAAAAATTCAAATCTTGCATTAAAAAAAATGTAAAAAAAAGAAAATACATTGCCAATGATCAGAAAGGAAGCCGGGAATTCTTATGCATATTACTCTTAAATTTGCTCTGAAATATGCATAAGCTCACATGACATTTTGGTAAATTAATTTCTTCAAGAAGATGCCATGAATTTTAGAAAGTATATTATTTGGCAATTACTAAAGAAATAATTCATTCTCCTGTATAACAAATAAGAGCTGCATTAAGTACTTATAAACTGTCAGAATGTGACGTATGGTTGCTTCCAGCAACAGCAGTATATGCACTCAACTCATTCAGCTTAGTAATATATTTTAAATAACACATGAATTAGGTCACAAATTTGTGTGGATACCTAGAAATAGCTCTCTCCCTTTCCCACCTCCCTTATCTATATATTCTTCCCCCCTCTTTCTATCTCTCTAGCTAATTTCTCTATGTATATCTTCATCTTGCTCCTTTACAATGATTAGTAGTCATCTCTTGAGATCATGATACTTTGTAGAAATAAAATAGAAAAAGAACTAAACAGTATTGTGCTCAGAAAAATAAATAGTTCCCCCCAAAGAAGGTAAGAATATTTGTGATAAGTAATGCTCAAGAAAACATTGCTTTTGTTATTTATAATTCTTTTATATGTCTTGTCTCATAATATTTTCATAAAATTCTCTGGGGATCAATGATATTATTTTGAATATTTACCAATCTGTTCCTGGAAAACATGTGATTGATCAATTCACATATGAAACAGTGGTGAGTAAAATATTTAGAGACTGATTTTATTGACTTCAGTTCCATATTCTTTCTACAGAACAAATAACTGAATGATATTGCCATTTAATCATGCCAAGTTCATAGCTTTTCTTCTTTGTGTTTTGAATTTTCTTCCTTGCTCTTGTGTTATGCAAAAACATAACTATTAAGAAGTCCATTCCTGACTTAGATTCAAAGATGAAGGCATGATTTTCATGATCAGGGGCCGAACTGGAACTTATAATGAATGCAGAGATGCTAGTAGAATGTAGAACAACTGAAATCAGCATTGAGAAGATGAAAAACAAAACAAAACAAAAAATAGGGAAAACTCTGGAAACAAACACTGTTTTCCTTTAAATAGCAAAGCAAGACAGAACAAAACATACTCAGATCTTGAAATGCCACAAATACACATTGTAATTTTTTTCTTTTCCTTTTTGATGTGATAATATATTTGCATCATTACTCTCCCTCTAGTCCTCACCTCCAAAACTCCTAAATATGCCTTCTTGCTTGCTTTTAAATAGATTACCACTTTGTTCATAAATTATTGTTACAGGCATATATGTATATAAATATTCGGGTATATATTTCTAAATACAAGCTGCTAAGTCTGTAGTTTTACTTGTGTGTGTGTGTGTTCTCAGGACTGATAATTTTGTATTGGATAATCAGTTGGTGTAGTCTTCCTTAGATTCCACTGTTTCTCCCACTTTCAGTATTCCATGCTTTAGTTCTTTGTGTACAGCTTAGGTCTCCTGGCCTATCCCATGTCTAATTTAGCACATTTATTGCTGTTGTCCTTATTGAGCTCATGTTTAGACAGTCATGTTGGTGAGTTTAAAAGGTTAGCTTCTGACGTTACTAAGAGAAACAAAAAATCCCTGATCCTCTGACTTACATTCTTTCTCCTCCTGTGTTGGCAGGGGGCCCTTATCTTTAAGTGCACAAGTGTTTCATAGTTGCATTCACTGAAACTGTGCTCCATAAGTCTGAATTTTGATTGGCTGTGGTTTTCTCAGATGGTCCCCATCTGTTAAATGGAGAAATTCCTTGATGGAGGGTAAGTACTATATTTATATATGAGTATAAGGATATATGATGAGTACTGCTAAGAATTTTCTAAGCAAGGGATGAAATATAAATATCCATAAATGGAAATGGTGTACATTTTCTGGTAAGAATCCTGCTATAGGCAGTACTTTAAAGTAAGTTTTAAAATTTCCTTAGTGTAAACTTACTTTGAGTGAGTACTGAAAATATATTTGTATTTATGTGTAAGTTAGGCTCAAAGAAATGAATGCATCATTTGGAGAAGGAGACAGAATTTGAAATAGGTATAGATTTTTATTATTCCATGTCTGTTCCTAATGACTATGCTTCAATACAGGCAGACTTTGGTAAGTTCTGTCAAGTCCTGGCTCATGCCTGGGTTTGATACTCATCAGCTCTAATCAATCCACTGTGCCCTTGTCTTTCCTTTCATTCCTGGGGATGTAGGAACTTTCCCAACGTAATCATTTCCAGTCTTCTGTCCTTGTTAGATCTCCTTAAAACAGCTAACAACTTTGTAAATCATCTCTTTACTAAACCATCTTCAAGGGTCTCTTTTCAATGTACCATCTGTTCTCTGACTGGGACAGTGATCAAGCAATTATTATTATGATCATCATTATAATTATTAAAGGGTCTCATTGAATTTGATGCCAAGTGTGGTTATGAAGGAGATTCATAGCTACTGTCTTGAGACTCTGTGAGCTATCAAGTGGCACAAGCATATGGAGAACTGTCAATCTTGTGAGTAATTATCTAATGTGTCAGACATTATAAAGGGGGCTTAAAACTGTTTATATTTGTTGAGAAATAGAACGGTTTCACTCAATGTTTATCTTTAATGAGGCATTATAAAAGATGTCTCAAATATCACATGCCAGTAGAGTTTTGTAAATAATTATAGATGTGAAAATTAAAGCCAAAGATCTTATCTTTTATTAACTTTTGATATTCCAAAGACATGTGTCATTATATCTTCCTGGGAGTGACAAGAGGAGGAGTATTGAGAAAGAGAGAAGGCAGCTGCAAGTCAGCATTGAGCATGCTTATCTTGACCTTGCCAGGACCCCTTACTTCATCAGTGGATACAATGAGCATGGAAGAAGGCTGGATAATCAGCCATAAGTAAATCCGTCAGCAGTAAGCAGTTGGAGGGGGAAATAAAAGATACTGAGTTTTAGACACTGAGAATTGAATGAAGAAATTTGGTACTAGGTGTGAACTCTTTGAATTATTTCTTTTCTAAGGGTACTATATATATTTTAAGATGCTATGAACAACATCTGCTCAATAATTTAAGTAGTCTGAATTTAAGTAGCACATAATCTGATTTTATTTGTTGGTGATTTGCTCTGAAGCAGTTTAACATAGTTCAAAGATAAATAGCTGATTTCTTTTATAAAGCTATAGCAAAATGAATTAGGATGAGGAATCTTTTCTCAAGCATACTGAGAAGGCAAAGGCAAATATTCATTTTCTCAGTGTTTGTTGTCAATGGGGTTTCCCATATTCCACAGAGCCTGGCCAAGACCTTCTCTTCTTCCTTATTTGTTTGACCTGGGCATCAGAATTGATTGTTGCTGGCTTACTGTAGCTACCACAAAGGACTCATAGATTGTTTTACAATCAATCCTGGCTTGAAATGTCTTAAAGTTCACCACAGGAACTGGAATGTCAAAGTACCTGTAACAAGTGGTTCTATCCAAGTCAACCGTTAAAACACTCCAAACAGGTTAACATAGCTTATATTCAAAAGTACAGAAACTAATAAAACAAGTTAAATGTGCTTAAATATGGTTACCTCAAAGCTCAATAATATACCAAACTTTTTATTTCTACCTATCTATAATATTGTACCAACTGGCAAATTTTATTTGATGCAGTAGGCTTTAAAAGTGTGTGGAGTGTAAACATATATGCTTATGTGTATTTATTTAGAGATAAAATATCTTCATTTACAATTCTTTGTATTATGATGCATCTGGAGTTTTGAAAATAAAATTTAATTGTTTTCCCTCCTTCTACTTCTTCCCTATTTTCCCCAGCAGCTAATACCTAAAATCCAACTGTTTTTTTGGAAACCTATTAAAAAAATCTTTTTCAAAGTCTCTTGTTGATACACTGGAACAACACATTTAAAAATCCACCCTTGTAGTTTCTCAGCATTTATACTCTCATTTAAGAAAGACTGTAACTTTTAAGGACTAGTCTATAGTATTCTGTTTTTTCAACAACAATAAAATGAACAAAAGCAAATGCTTTTAGACAGTGGGGGCTCTGCGAAGCTGAATTTATATCTTAATTTCAAATTTTACAAAATATAAAAAGACAATCCCAATTTAGTACCATTTTTCATATATAACATGTGCTATATTTGAATTCTTATTTATATGTTGAATGAATGCGTGACAATATTAAAGCACAATCAAAAATTTAAAAATGAGTTAACTAAGAGAAAACTGATCTTTTTGAGCCTCTAATTCAGAGTGGAAGGGCAGTTTAGGATTAAAGAAAGGAAGGAAGGAACAAAGAAAGAAAGAAAGAAAAAGAAAGAAAGAAAGAAAGAAAGAAAGAAAGAAAGAAAGAAAGAAAGAAAGAAAGAAAGAATCCCACTGAGAGATAGGAGATTATCTCCATGTCTGAACCTTCCAAGCAAACAGTCAAGGACATTGTCTGTCAGGCAACCAGCAGGCAGATACATACAGTAACTGCAAAACATGACTGAGTTTCATAGAAATTATGAAATTATTATATTGTAGAGAACTTGATCAATTTTGAAATGTGGAAATATGAGAAAGGATTTCCTCTGTTGGAAACATTTAGGGAAGCTTTGTTGAGTAATGAGTATGGGAAATTAGAGAACTCCTCTGTGATCTCTCACTCCTTCCCACAGAGCACCTTTTCCTGCATCAGCGGGATATTGCAATGATGCTACAGGGCAGATTAGTAGGATTCCCATTTAGATTACAAGGACAAAAGACATTTTAAGAATCCCAAAAGCTTAAGTGTCAACTGTTCTGGGAGCGAATTGTTATTTATCTCATTCATGTCACGGAAGAATCTCCGGGCATTTAAACACATTTCACATTGACTTTCACAGAATAAAGTATCCACCTTATAATTGAAATCCCACAACTCAAACTGACAAGCACAGTTTCCTAACTTTATTAAAAACTACAAAACAGAAGAAAAGTGGGTAATGACTCTCTCTTGGTGAATTATTAACAAGCAGGCACTTGCGTGGCAAAGATGAGTGGGAAGGAAGGCACTTCACAAACACTGTGTGGCAGGATCATTTATGGGAAAATTCATTTGTGTTTTCTTTTCTCCACTGAGGAGTGATCAGAAAGAATGCGAGTTCAATGTGTTTTGTGCTCCGCATTTTTTTCCTTCTGTTCTTAGAAGTCTTTTGTTTTTCTTTGCCTCAGGGGCCTTTCAGGGCCTAAAGCAGAAGGTACTTGAAAATAACCTTCTTCTGGCTTTTGTAAAAGTATAAACTAGGGGTCACAAATTCAAATACAGACAGATGCAGGAAGATACCTAAAGGAACAAAGCAACATGGGTTTGACTTTCCCACCAGGTTCAACTTGTTTGCATATGTATGTGTGTGAGAATAGTTTTTGTTTACACCAAAGGATATACTGTTTTCTATTTCTTCATAAAATATTAAGAACTCTAGTCCATTTCCCCCCTTAGTTTGAAAGTGTCAAAGGAAAGCTGCTCTGGACAGACCGAAGGAGGTGAAGCATTTTTCTAAAGGCACGTGAGACATAGGGCCAGGTTATTGACATATAGGTGAAAAATGAATTTCAACTTTGTAGAAGCAAAAAATGTGTGTTGAGGGGAGTTAGGATAGAGTAAAATACTGAAACAATGATGGGGGTTTTTAGGAGGAAGCTGATCTTTCTGACTAGCTATTTGTTAGCTTATTACAAACATTACAGTCAGATTCTTACCTACCCAGAGACTAAGACACAGGGATACCATCTTCCTAGACCTTGAGCATTGAAGGAGGATTAACACCCAGGTCCTTGAGGAAAACATTTCTGGATGCAAAACTATTAAAACCCAGTGTGAAGACTTAAGAACTCAAAAGCAAGAATTTAAGTTTTCCAAAATAAATGCCGTAAAAAAGCAAGCAAAACAAAAATAAATCAGCAGATGAAATATTTGCAGTCACGAAAATACCATGCAATTGTGACTGACTTGAAACAAAGCTAAGGACATTATCAGAAAGATGACTTCACTGCTGGGAAGGAAATACTCTGCTTGTGTAGCCAAGAATATTGGTCTCTTGTAAGATGATGATGGTGCTGATTGGAGAGTAAAGCCCTTCAGTTCATTGTGTGAGGGACATCTGGTGTCCTGACGAGCTGCTGCTTCTAGGAGGGACTGAAAGCTAGTCATATTAGATTTGCATTGAAATCCAATTTCTTTTACTAGGCAATTAGTTTTCTGCACAACAAAATACTACTAACAGATGTAATTAACTAGTATCCTAACAGAAAGCATGTGTCCTCTAGACAAAATACAAAGAAGTATATCAAATATACTTGCAAACTGTGAGGAAGGAGAATTGTTCTTTTTGGTCAAGGGTAAGGAATGAGAGAACGGAAAGAGGTGTTGGTTGAAAAAGAGCATCAATAATTGAGCATATATGTAATCAACCATGAAGAAACTTAATTTCATGCCTTTCTTCAACTGAAATTATTGGAAATTCAGGGCTTGCTGTCAACATTATCTTTACTTAAAGTAAAATAAATATTTCTTAATTTTTAGTAAAAAATAAATAATAAAATCAAATAATATTTAATAATAAATTTAATAATTATATGTTTATAATTTAAATAATAAAATTTAATAAATAATATTAAAGAGATAAAATATTTTTTATTTTATTATCTTCACAGAATAATGCATTGAATAAAGGATGGATCAAATTATAGGGAAAATTTAACATTAATTGTCTTAGCCCACATGTGACTCAGTTTCCATCTGGAGTCAATTTTGACTTAAAGAAGCCAATTGAGTTCAAGCGTGCCTGCCCTGTCTGCATCCTTGAGGGCTATGAGAAAGTTCTGATTAAACCTATAAGAAAGAGCATTTTTGCTCAGATGAAAGAACACATTATCTATTAAGATTTGCCTGGTGCATGGCACATTCAGTTAGATTTAGTAGCTGCTTGCTGCTACCTAAATTCTTGTGTGAGATAATGCACCTTCTTGAGCTTTCTCCCAAGGACAGTACAGGGAGGCAGTTAGCTGACTGTACTACTCTTTGTTCAACTTTTTGTCTGTAATTAGAATATATGCTGACTGAGAAATAAACTTGGTGCTGTTTGGTATTCACCTTCAGTCTTCCAGGTCTAGACTGTGTTTTCTCTCTTTGTTTCTCTTATTCTACCATTTTCTATAACCTTGAGCCCCCTCCCAGGTACCCTGCTGATTCCTGTTGGCATGGGCTCTGACACTTGGTGTCATCACAGGTTACTTCATGTGATAAGTTGGTTGGGTTGTGATGCAAGGAGGGGCTGCTTGTTCATCCCGGCTGCCCAGCTAGCTTAGCCCCAAAATAACCACACAGAAACTGTATTAATGAAATCACTGCTTTGTCCATTAGCTCTAACTTCTTATTGGCTAAATTTTTCATCTTTATTTAATCCATTTCTATTAATCTGTGTATCCCCATGTGGCAGTGGCTTACTGGGTAAAATTCCCAGTGTCTGTCTCTGGCAGATCCATGGCATATCTCTGACTCCACCTTTCTTTCTCCCAGCCTTTAGTTCTGTCTTCCCTGCCTACCTAAGTTTTACCCTATCAACAGGCCCAAAGCAGTTTCTTTATTAACTAATGAAAGCAACACAAAGACAAAAGGACCTCCTACACCAGGGTTGAGAGAAGTGTAATTCACATCCCATCTAATGCTCTGCACCTAAGTGATCTCTTTTATCAACCTCTATTCTCATGCATAGGACAGAGGAGAAACTAGAAGATTTAAGAAAACAATGCTAATCTGTCTAAGTTTTTCAACATTTGTATCTTCAATATCTTGGTGATTGTCAATATTTTAAGTTCAACTCTCAAATCAGGATTGTTTGTCTTCTTTCAAGTGTGCCCTTCTTTCTTCTCCTGCTATCCATTTTCAGCAAACATTTTGGCACAGGAAAATAATTTTTTTCTTTTTCTTTTTTGTTAAAACAATCTTTTTTATTTTACAGACTAATCTCAGTTCCCTCTCCTTCTACTCCACCTACCTTTTCCCCACACTATACTCCATCCATTCCTCAGAGAGAGTAAACCCTAGCATAGGTAGTCAACAAAGTCTGTCACATCAATTGAGGCAGGACCAAGACCCTCTTCCTTATATCTAGGCTGAGCAAAGTATCCTTACATAGGAAATGGTCTCCAAAAAGCCAGTTCATGCACTAGGGATAAGTACTGGTTCAGTACTGGATAAGCCAGTGACCACACAAATTGCCCAAGCCACACAACTATTACCAACATCAGAGGGCCTAGTTTGATCCTATGCAGGCTCCCCAGCTGTCAGTTGAGAGTCAGTAAGCTCTCACTAGCTCAGATCAGTTGGTTTTGTGGGTTTACCCACAATAGTCTTGATCCCTTTGCTCATATATTGGTCCTCCCTCTCCACGAGTTTGGCCCAGTATTTAGCTTTGGATCTCTGCATTTGCTTCCATAAACTGCTTGATGAAGGTTCTATGATGACAGTTAAGGTAGTCATCAATCTCATTACAGGGGAAGGGCACCATCTCCACTATTGCTTTGATTTTTAGCTGGGATCATCCTTATGGATTCCTTGAAATTTCCTTAGTGACAAGTTTCTTGCTAATCCCATAATGACTTTCTTTATCAAGTTATCTCTTTCCTTGCTCTCCCTCTCTGTCCTTCCCCTAACTTGACTTTCCCAATCCCTCATGTTCTCCCCCTCTCCCCTCCATACTCTCCTTTCATTCTTCCCCTTCCCCCATCCTCCCAATTAACTCAGGAGATTTTATCCACTTGCCCTGTTCAGGGATGGCTATGCCTGTCTCTCTTAGGGTCCTCTTTGTTTCCTGCCTTCTCTGGGGTTGTGGACTGTAGTCTGGTTTTCTTCAGTTTTATATCTAATTTCCACTTATTAGTGAGTACATATTGTATTTTACTTTCTGGGTCTTGGTCACCTCACTTGGGATGATTTTTTTCCTAGTTCCATCCATTTGCCTGCAAATTTCAAGATGTCACTGTATTTTACTCATGAGTAGTATTCCATTGTGTAAATGTACCACATTTAATTCATCAAATCTTTGATTGAGAGGCATCTAGGTTGTCTCCAATTTCTGGCTATCGTGAATAATGCTGCTATGAACATAGTTGAGCAAATGTCCTTGTATTATGGGTCTGCATCTTTGGGTATATGCTCAAGCATGGTGTTGCTCATTCTTGAGGTAGATTGATTCCTAATTTCCTGAGAAACTGTCATACTGATTTCCAAAGCAGTTGTACAAGTTTGCACTCCCAAAATTAATGGAGGAGTATACAGTAGAGTGGGAGATCTAGACAGAAAAGCTAGGCCCCTAGAAAAGCTTTTAAAATTTTCTATCTTTTATTACATCACATGTAAAATGTGGATAATAATTCCATGTATAATCATATTTATACAGCTTTAATAAACTTTTCTTATCTGAGATGATAGTGCTTCCTTTAGGTCTTGAATGCCACCTTAAAAAAAATCCAAACACCAGGTATGAAAGACACTCTTGAGTTTTTGAACAGGAATGTTCAGGAGACCCACAAAATGTACAGCCTATTGCTTTTGCTTTTGGTTGTGCCCAGAGATAGAAGTCATGTCTCTATTGCTGATGACACCATACACTAAAGAAAAAGGACACAGAAACTCTTGAGGTGAAATTTTCCTCCTTGAGGTTGAGATTTCATCCTACCAGAAAGACACTAAATGAGAGAGGCAACCAATAATCCTATACAGCTTTGATGCTTATGAGCCACATCAATAAACAGCATGGCAAGTTAACCTTATGGTTGCAGTAGTGGTACACATGTTTTGGCTATAAATAACAATTCTCTAATTGAACTTAAGACAAACTATACAAAAGGGAAACTATGTATAATTCTGTAAACCTAGTTATTTACTCAATACTTGTGATATAATGGTTATTGAAGAATCTACAAGCACTAATTTAATAATTATCCATAATAACAATCTATAAACATTTGTAATTATACTGGCATCTAACTTCAGTCTTTAGACCTCGTTAAAGAAACTTCTCTTTGAAAGAGTTGGAGACTATTACTGAAAACTACAACCAATTATATTATTGAATTGTAGAGACCAGTAGTAATGGATACATCTACCAAATATCCCTCACGTAGGAAACAGGTAATATTGCAGAAGAATGATCAGATAGGTGTAAGAGGCAGGAAGTCTGTGAGGTTTTTTTTTATGAGATTTTGTCTACCATCAATATCAGAAGCTATACCCACAAACATTCATCATTGTGACTCTCCAAACATAAGCTGGACAAGGATACCAATTGACATACCAAAGAAGACAAGGAAAAGCCCATAAGACCTTAACCCTATACAAAAATGTATAGGCAAGTGAAGAAAGCTGGGAGGTGGTTTTCCCCAGGGAAGGGTATACCAACTGTGTGTCTAGTGCCAAATGATCATTCTTGAAAATATACGTTCAAGTGACATTATATTACATGTTATATTTAGGAAGATATATACATACATATTCATATATGAATGAAATAACAAGTGGTGAAAAAAAGAGGCCATGAATTTGTAGAAGGTTATGCATGGGTATATGGGAGGGTTTAGTGGGAGGACATAGAAGTAGAGATGTTATAATTTTATTAGATATAATCTCAAAAAGTGGGGCTAAAAACATACACATCAATAGAGATTCAAATGGACTCAACTCTTCAATGCAGCTGCCTAATATTCCACAATTCTTGATGCACAATATTTATGAAAACTTTCTAGAATTTTTACCTTCTTGAAAGTGTTTATTTCTAGTGTATTGATACCTCTGTGTTGCTATTCTTACTTTGGATAAATTATCTATCTACCATCTATTTATCTGCGTATCTACCATCTATATATCTATCTATAGTTATCTGTGTATTATATATCTATATCTTTTCTCATTCTACTTATTTGCTGCATATTGCATCAATATATTTACCATCTTTAATTTGTCTTTGATAAGTTTTGCTATCTTGTCCTAAAAGTTATAAAAAGAGACTTTTACAGCAAATAAATTTTCATAATCAAGAGGAATTTATACTTATGTTTTTGAGGTATTTTATAAAGTTAAACTGTTATCATCTCAAATTATTCAATAAATTTATGATATGCAAAGAAGCATATCAAGAGTTAAGGATGGAAGGAAAATTTATCTAGGACTTACAAATACATGCCTTCTGCCTAATCATGTGTTCAAAGGCTAAGAACATGTAGAGATGAATATTTTCATGTATGCAACACAAGGGCATTGATTTGTTTCATAGAAGTATTATAAATGAACTCAGATATATGCACAAGATAAGAGTTATGACTTTCAACTCCATAATTGTCTCTAGGAAGAGGTAGAAGCACTCAGGTTTAAAACAATGGCAGGGATTTAATTATCAGAGAAGAAGCACATTTAAACTAAAGAAAACATCAGTAGTGTAGATATGAGACTCTGTCTTCTAACTTTTAATTTGAGACCCACTTAAGTTTGAGAAAAGGGACAAAGATGGGATTGGTAGAGAAATGAGTGTTAGAAGTTAAGGTGCAGCATTTCTTTCTAACTAGTGAACATCTTTCAAAAGTTTGTATGTCGTGATTCACACTGTGTTTAAGGATAATACTCTTTTAATACTGTTTAAGGATAATAATTGACCAACAAATAAAAATTGAAATAATAAATGTTAGAACACACAAACTAGATTCTCACTTCGAAATTTTCTGTCATGAATTTTTAATTATGTGTGTGAGAATTTATGTGGAGTTGTGATACATTTCTTTGTATTATTTGTAGAGATTTGTTAGAATAGAGCAGAGAAACAATTTGTTTAATGAACTAAATTGCAGCTTCTCTACTCCAGATCACACTTTCTCCTTGATTTCACTCATAACTGACTCAAAATTAATTTCTTATTGTGATATGCCCTTCCAGTCAAGCAAGACAAATCAATGAGAATATGGTCTGATATGTGAGTTCTAACTGTTTCTATTAATCTGTGTATCACCACAAGGCTGTGGCCTACCAAGAAGTTTCTGACATCTTTCTCCTTTAATAACTACCTGGCGTCTCCCTGGCTCTGCCTACTCTCTCTATATATCTCTGTTGGGATTTCCCACTTGACATTATTCTGCTCTTGCATATGTCAAAGAAACTTCCTTATTAGCCAATGGTAATAAAACATATTCATAGCATACAGAGGGGAATAACACATCAAGTTTTTGCTTTTTATTTCCACAGACAATGAAAACCTGTGGATTCCTTGCAGGATAATGTGGTTTTATGGAATAAGAACCTCCCTAAAAGGTCTCTGTGAACCCTAAAAATACTTTGTTCAACAAAGAGCAGTTTGGAGAAAACCATGCCCAAATTCCCAAAATGATTCTTTGTAAATGTTTATTTTCATTTTTAAAGGATTGGTTATAAGTTATTTATCATCACAGTAAATTTCTAAAAAAGAAATAAGGAGAACATGATACAAAAATGAGTGTTTTACATTTGTACAGATTTTAGCCTATCGATACAAACATAAGGTCAATTTTGTTATTTTATATATATATATATTCTTGTTCAAGGTATTATGTTTATACAGCAAATTAAAAATGTGATTTATAACTAAGAAATAGATTGACAGTCATTTGTAACAATCAAATCATTAGTCATGTCAGCTAGATTTGAAGATATGCAGAGACATATTTTAGTTAGATAATATTCAACACTTCTAAAACCTACAGAATATGCCACTTAAAAAGTTTTAAGAACTTAGACTTTTCTTGATAGAGATACATCTGCTCCTGGTAGCACCAATTATTTCAAGAGGATGACAGGCATCAAAGAAGCTCCTTATGTAGTTTGCCTCCAATGTGTCAAGGCTAGCCATTTGGGCATGAAACTGTTCTTGCCTGGACTCCTTAACTGTATTCTGTACAAACTAGACATGCAGGACCCACAAATAAGTGACTGCCAAACTTGCCACAACAAGGTGGGACAGTCTTTCAGGATTCCTGCTTCATAAAAGAGTATGCTAGGCATTCAGCAGGACACACACAAAAGAGATTCACAAACTGCCAATATAGGCAAAATGTTCTTTCAAATTTCCTGCTTCATGAAAAAGTATGCCAGATATTGTGTGCCTATAGGTTGGGGATAGATTCCCCAATGTTACAGAAAAACTTTGGGTGACTGTTTAGGCAGTGAGATGTCTCTGTCAATTCTAGAGTTTTAGAAGTTGCTTACAATCACTTCCTCTTTACATAGGTAATATTATATCCTTCTGGGGTCTTTGAAAGAGTTAAAGACAGATAACTATAGTTATAGTTTTCCTTTGATAAAAGATAAATTAAATATAAAACTTTAGACTCACAAAGAAATATTGTAATTGTAATTCTTGCTTGATACCTGTTTTATTACATGTAATTATACTATGTTAATGTTAAAACCTTCCTTTTTAATTAGATAGAAAAGGGGAAATGATGTGGGATTCCCCTCTGTATGCTGTAAATATGTTTTATTACATTTGGTTAATAAAAAATCTACTTTGTCCTATAGCAGGGCAGAATATAGTTGGGTGGGAAAACTAAACTGAATGTATGGAGGAAGAAAGCAGAGTCAGATAGACACCATGTAGCCACCCAAGTAGCAACAGGTAACAAACCATGAGTCTTGTGATAAATATAAAACAATAGAAATGGGTTAATTTAAGATGTAAGATTTAGTTATTAAGAAGCCTGAGCTAATAAGCCAAAGAGTATGTGATTAATATTAATTCTCAGATAAATAACACTTATGGTTATTTCATAAGCGTCTTTGGGAACAGGTGGGCCCAGAAAACCCAGAACAGGGGGACCAGTTGGGAGGAGGATATTTGTATCTATACCCATTTTCCCAACACCAGGAAAAAACTTAATGATGCCAGTGAATATTATATATGAATGTAAAGTTAGATAGTTGCTTCAATCATAAGATTAAGATGAAGTCAAAATTATCAAGTACATCTATTGAAACTATGTCTCTGTTAGGTTCCAGCAGTCACTATTTCAATTATAGTTCTTTTGAAATATGTTTTATCACTGAAACAACACATAGTATATGTGACAACTCAGCACAAAGAAATCACATTTTTTTTTTTGTATTGTAGTGAAACAATTTGAGTTGGTCATAGGCCTTCATTCTGGTCTTTGCTAGTTAAATTTATTGCTTCTTTGATACTTTATTGCCTCTTTTTTCTTATCATCTATTAGCAGCTTTTCTATGTGTCCTCATTAATTGTGTATTGATGTATTGATTGTGTATTTTAAAGCACATAAATTGGTTATATCCTCTATTTCATAGTTCATCTTTGGCTCCCCCATACACTGTGTTGTTAAATTATTCAAAGTAGTTCATATGTAGATATTCTCCATTTTCAGTTTTTTTTTTTTGATTCTGCCTTGCTTCACAAGGCATCACAGTTTGATGGACAGTATTTTCTTACAGCCATGTCAATATAACACAGAATAGTCGGGTTGGTTTCCATTTTAAATCTGCGCACAGATGATCTCAAATGATGTGTGGGATATAATTTGTATTACTTGTTCAGTTTTGCAAACAAGTATCAGCTTTCTTTCTCATAAGCATGGAGTGGACATCATCTACCATACAAGCTCATGAACAGTTTTAAGAACAGGTCTTTTTGATAGTAGTTATCATGATTAAATGTAACAATATTAAACGATTTAAGTATTAAAATAATTATAATATACCTTTTAGCTTTTGTGTATTTCTATCCTTTATCCATTTTGTTTCTAAAATGATTAGTGATTTTTATTTTTGTTGTGTGAAAATGATTATGGGTTATTCCATTTATCCATGAGATTATTTCCAAGATCCCTCCCCGAGTACATATATATAGTATACATATATACACAGATATATTTATAATATACATTTCCTTCTTTTCATGTGTATGCATACATCATGCATCTTAATCCATGAATTAGGAATAAAAAGAAATTAACAACAATATTAAGTAATAAAACATCAAGCAGCAAACTACCATAATAAAAGTTATCTGAATGTTACTGTTCTAGTATGTTTTTCAGTTTGGAGTATGGCAGAATATTTTCTCTCTTCATAGTTTCATAGAGGGACAATTCACATATTACAGTTCTGAGAAACCCTCAGAATATATATATATATATATATGTGTGTGTGTGTGTGTGTGTGTGTGTGTGTGTGTGTGTGTTACATATATACACACATATGTACGCATATATATATTCTTCATTCATAAGAAAATTTACCTGAACTTTATCATTGAATGGGAATTACAGTGTATCCTTTCACCAGTTGAACTGCCACCATGGTCACTCTAAGGCTTCAAGGACATTACCAAGTAAAATTAGGGATAATTCTTCGCAATTATAATTTTATGGTAACATGTAATCTTATACTGGGATAACTCAGTGACTGTCAGGTGAGCAGTATATTCAGCACAGGAATGGGAAAGGAAGGAATAGCCTACTTCTGGGGAATGATGGAGAATATTTTCAGTTTCCATCATATTATTGTACAATTTACCTCTGAAATTTTATATTTAGTATTTTGAGATTGGGGCTGGTGATTGGGAAATGAAAATAATCAACATATAGTAAAAAATAAACCATATTGTGAATTTTATTCTTTGAAACACAGATTTTAGTATTTAACTTTCTTTACATTTTGCTTTGGCATTTTTATTGTCAGTAGTTTTGGGCTCTTCAATGTAACAGTGATCTCAGTAGAAAAATCTCAAATTAATTTTACATTTTACCATTCATTTTAATAGTATCTAATATGTGGAAATAATTTCCCTGTATGTGTTTTCAAGTAGGAGAATAGAAAGAAAGACAAAAAGTATCATAACAAAAAAATAATAAAAGGTACATAATTCCTTGAATTACAAAAATACATGTCATAGGATCTTTGCTCAGAAATGATGAATAGTGATCTTATGAGGTATGTCACATCCTGCTAAGCTTCATATTTTGAAGCACTAAACCCCAGGTTCTCTGCATTTGTGAGTTGTTTGGAGACTCTTAGGAATAGATGAGTCCCTTAGGGAAGTCACTATCATAATAGTCCTCACAAACTGAAATCATGATAATAAAAAAAAAAGTTCTAGGCTACTACCTGATTGGACTTTGAGTGCTTTACCTGAGGAAGTATTTTCCTTGTTTTTATCCCACTCAGCTTACTGTAGCCTGTGATGCCAACTCTATTAAATAAATATAAGTAGGTTACTATGTGCATATATATTATTTTCAGAAAGTTCTCAGAAACTATACCTGATAGTATTATCAGGATTACAAAGCAGATTTTTCAGATAAACAAATACAGTCATATTTCCTGCTAATGCTTATGACCACTGAAAGACAAATACTGAAATATACCACACCTAGTGCTTATATATATATAAGCATACATCATCAGCTTATTTCTCATACTACCTTTCATCTTCTATTAACTATTATTCATAGTTTCTTTGGCTATATGTTTAGAAAAAGACATACAAAAGGAAAAACCCAATACATATGTCTCTAAATAATTGAAGCTGTTACTTTACATTCCCTTTACACAACCACTTTAAACAAGTGTTGGTATTTCTACTGAAACAGTTGTTTCTTCTTTGAAAAGAAATGGCACACTGACTTCTATTTCTGAGTTTTGTTGTATGATCTTTCCCATCTAATCAAATGGCCCCTTATTGGAATGACAGTGTATACTTTTCTGATTTAAATATAAGTGAGGTGTATTCCCACTTATATTAATGCTTTGACAGCAGAGGACTAACTTCAAATATAATGTTTTTCCTTAAACAGACTTTGTTTCTAACACTTAGAACCCTGCTGGCCTGAGACAGATTTCTAAATTCTTCACTGCCTTGATGATAACCAGAGCAACAGTTATGTGCAACTTTCAACAAACACATATGGGGAATAAAAGCATCACAAAATGACTCATAATAAAGTAGAATGGCAGGAACTGCCTGTGTTCTTTCACTCAACTGGCTCCTTTTATTTACCCAGGTAAGCAGCTTTTATTTTTTCCCTTCCTTTCAAGGATCAAGTTACACAAAGTAAAGGAATGGCAATGAGTTTTGTCTTCTATGATTTAGAGAGTGCACAGGCCTCCTAGCCTTAACTGGCCTGACATTTATCCAAGTAATTCTTATATACGTAAATGATGGCACTACCTTGGAGTAGTGATAAAGCACCAGCTCTCCAACGTTAAACCAGGAAGGCATGGAGGGCAGCCCCTTTTTCTCATCACATTTCTGGTGATAAGGTTATACATCACAGGGACAATGGCATGTCTAATTCAAATATGTAATACCCTTTTGTTTTTTCACATGCAAAGAGAAAAACTTTTTCCCACAGTATTGAATATATTTACCGTTAAGCACAATTCTAGCCCGCCAGAAGATGTGCATTGCACAAAAGTTTGAAACAGATTGTATTTGGTTTTGAAAACCTAATAATCATATGTGTATTTTAATGGGATAAAGTCAATAGTTGTTTGTAAATATTACTTAAAGAATTACTAATAGAAGTCTGAAGATAATCTTTGTACTTCCCTTTCTCATTTTCTTCTTTCTTTTATTACTCTTTTCATCTCTATTCTGTTATAGTCAAAAGACTGTTAACAAGTTTATCCTGACTTAAATTTAAATTTTAATTTTGTCATTTGATATATGAGTGGATACTCTATAAGTGCTTAACTTTTCTGAACTTTAATATCTTCAACTATAAAATGAAGCCTGTTTCCTCGTTGTTTAGTTGTAAGGATGAATTAAATGCTTCTGTTACTCATAGGTTTGACAAAGTATCTGACAAATATTTGTTACTTAAAATTCATGTATTCAATCTCCATGTCTAGTTTGGATTTTGATACACAAAAGCCATTTTCAGCTTCTGGTTTGGGTCTGACACTCAAGAAGCTACAAAATCTCCTTTTATCCTAACAAGTAAAAGAGGAAAGAGTTGAAAATACTGCATTTCTTCAAGGTAAGAAACGTTAGGTCAGAGGGTAAGTAAACTGGAGACACTAACAGGCAGGAACTGAAAATCAAAACTTTCTACAGCAGAGCTCCGTAGCAGGAATTTCCATGAAGTGACTTTGTCAGTATAGAGAAATCAGGACCACAACTGTTACACTGATAGATGTTAATTGTAGAAAGTTAAGAGAACTTGAGTTTTGAGGAATGCTCGCCAAGAGAAGGGCTTCCCTAGCCCTCAGCATGAGCTTTTGTCTTCTGGAACGCTTGACATGTTTTATAGCGACTCTTTGAGAAATACCATCTTGTTCTCTGGCAAAGGATAGAGGTAAGTGATACTTCTAAAATATATCAAAACATTCCCTTCTTCCCTTCTTTTTATTGAGAGTTTTATACATGCTTATAATGTGTTTGATCAAATCCACCTTCTACTGTCCCTTCTATAATTCCTCCTATATTGACCCTATCATATTTATGACAAACAATGTGCTCTCTCTTCTCTATGCATGTGCACACACACACACACACACACACACACACACACAAGTCTACTTAGTGCCGAATGATGAACATAGGACCATATATTTTCTGGAGCGTGGATAGTACATCAAGGTGGTCATCCCTGAGCAAAACTTATTCTGGGTTCCCTAGCAGCTATCAATTTCCAGTAGCTTCCAAATTAAGAGTAAGTCCTCAGGATCCCCTCTTCATTCCATGCTGGAATTTTGGCTGGCTTGATGTGTTGTAGATCTAGAACATGAAGGTGTAGCTACTGTAATTTCATGTGCAAAAGAGATCTGTCATGTACAGAAAACATTGTTACTATGTAGACATTTATTTCCTCTTGCTCTTACTATATTTTTGGCCCCCTTTCTTGTTGGGATGGTGTGAGATGTTAAGATCCCAGTTAGAAATGAGCACCCCCCCCCATAGTCTATTATCCTCTGCCTTTGACCAGTGGTGGGTCTCTTCATTAATTGCCATGTTCTAGAGGAAGAAGTTTCTCTGATCAAAGCTGAGAGATGCTGATCTACGAATATGATGTTAAGTAACCAGGGGGAAGCTAAATATTAGGTCAATCAGCAGAAAATTAACATTAAGTTCTTCTTAGTGCTCACTGATAGAGCTAGAAACATTTATTCTGTGTGACATAGCCCAGACTCAAAGGAAGCTGCCACATGTTTTTCCTCATATGTGAAAGGTAAATTCGAGGCTGTGGATATGTGTGTTTACGCTGGAGTACCTAAAGAAGTCAGAAAATTAGTAAGGGTTTGATGTGGGAGGGTGGAGCTCAAGGGAAAAGAGCATAAGTTATATGAAGGGGAGAAAGGGAATCATGGAACAGGAAGGGTGAAATAGATGGGTGAAGGGAAAGAAACAGAAAAAGATATATAGGGAGGGATAACCAATACTAAAGACCTTTGATAAAAAACATATTGAAACCTACTACTGTAGAAGGTCAATATAATATTTACATATATAATATTGATGGTATTATATTGGTAATAAATACATAAAACAACACTAAAAGAATTATTGTATAATAACTCCTTCAGACATCATAGACTATCAAAGAAGTACAGCTTATGTCTTTTTTAGTTGTTGGTCAGCTGGGTCCCATACCGCTTTTCTTCAAATAAAAACATTAAAGTCTGTTGCTCTTGCTTAACCTCCAGACGTTGATGATAAAACACTGTTCCTAAAGACACCACATACTTACATAACAGAACATAGGGAGATGTAGCTATCACTAACCTGAATGAATCATCCTCAAGATAACCTTCACAAGCAAGAGGATTCTATTTCTGCTACCAGAGGAAGGAAAGAAAGAAAGAGTTGTGGACCCTGTGAGTTACTGAAGTGACCAGCCTAGCAAGATGCATCCACTGATTCAATAGTGACGTGAAAATTATAGGAAGAACTAAATAAATTCTGATTAAATTTAAAGTCTGTTCCACAAGTTGGAACTCATGTCCGATAATTTTTTAATGGAGCATTGAGGGCCCCTACTACAGGTACAGATAGTTGTGAGCCACCATGTGGGTGCTGAGAACCAAACATTGGTCCTTTGCAAGAGTAGTAATCCACTCATTCTGCTCTCGAGACCTAGAGCACTGTCTTAGGAAAGAACTGTGCCTTCAAGGGGAGCTACTTAAGCAGAGCAAATTTTCTAGGCCTCTATCAGAGGATAATTGATCTCTGGAAAGAGAAATATCTAAATCCATTCCACTATGGCCAGCCTTACTCACTAAAAGTTACGGGATTCTCCTAAAAGCTGGTGTGAGGCATACAGTCCAAAGCAAATTCTCACTACACGACTGAAACTTGATAGCAGGATTATAGGATTATTATTCTCCCCAGAATCTTACAACTTGATATGGAGGCCAGTATGCCGCAAATCCATCAACTCTGAAGAAAAAAATAACAGTGCACATTAAAGTCCAAAAGCACAGTTTGTGGATGCAGAGAAAGCATCTGAACCTGACTCTGAAAAAGCAAGGTTGTTAAAATGATCAGATGGGGGTTTAAACCACCTGTGATTAATATGCTAAGGGTTCTGATGGGCAAAGTAGACAGCATGCAAGCACAGATGGGCAGTGTAAGCAAGCAGATGGAAGTGCTAAGAACCAAAGATAAATATCTGAAATAAAATGACAACAGAAATGAAGAATGCCATTATTGGGGGTATTAGTAGACCTGACTCCAGTGAGGAAATGATCTCTTTTTATGACTACATCTCAACCAAAACTCCCTAAACTTAAAGTCAAACACAAAAAGATGGAAACACATAATAGAATACCCAGAATCTTAAAGACAGTTATCAGATGCACAAGTACACAAAATGGGAGGAAGAGAAGAGAGAATAAGAAATAAGTGAAGTCATAAGAAGAGAATTTCTCCTAATGTTAGGTTAAACACCACACCACAGTCTACCAGAAGGTAAAAGAATATGAGCAAATCAGATACCTCCAAATTTCAGAAAATCAAAGGAAAGAAAAATGTTGAAAGAACTGGGGAGAAGCTTATGCTGATAACTGTTAGTAGGGAGCATTCTGACTGTTCCCCAGAGGTCAGGCAAGCTTGATAGTAGTATGTCAAAAATTTAAACGTTGACAGCGACAAAATAAAACATCAGTCCATAGTTCCACTCTGTGGAATTCACCTTTGCAATTAGTAGAGAAATGAGGGATTTCTCAGAAAGTGAAACTAAAGAAATTTGCTCCAGGAAGACTTGCTTTGCAAAAGTGTGGAAGAAGTTTGTTAGAGTAAAACCTGCAGGAGTCAGACAATCAGATATAAGCAAAGAAAGAACAGTGAGTCCAGGAGGTATGGGCAGAACATAGACTTTTACATTTCTCACTTTAATGTGTTGTTCTAAGTGTCTTTGCTGAATGGTCAATTTATGTGACAGCAAATTTTGTTGTGTTTTCCACCTTATTTTATATATTTATTTAAAATATTGAGAGAAATAAAACTTTAGATCATTAGACAGAGGAAAGCTAATTATCCCCCACTGTGGGTGGAGTTTTTTAATCTGGGTGGCCTGCAAACTAAGCTCTCAGCTCTCCAGGGTCCTTAGCTTGCTGACTTGCCTGCGAATCTTGGGATTAGGCCACGTCACTACTATAATAAGAGCAGGCAATGCCTTGTAATAAACATATTTAATTTTCTGTATGCACATATATATACAGAATAGAAAAAACACACCAAAACATACTGCCAATCTAAGCATTCAGAAAGGATGTTTTAAACAATAAGTGCGTACTTCAGCTACACTAGTCCATCGGTAAGCTTCATAGACAACCCCTAGGCGTGCATAGAAACTCTCCTCATTCTCTTTCTAGAGGAAATCCTAATACACATCCTATACATTGCTCCTGCAAACATTAATTAAGAAAGACACATACAGAACACAAGAATCCATTTAAACATATTTAGAATTTATGAATAAATAAATGGATATAGTGCTATTTCTTTAAATTGTAGTAAAATTTTGCAATAGTTTTCTGTCTGCTTTTGGCCTTACATTACTATGGAGGATTGTAAACCAATGCCTAAATACACAAAGGATTACAATCCAGTAATACTTTTCTATGAATCTAAGCTATTAGTAGTACACACGTACACACACAACTATTAAAATAACATTTTCTTTTAAAGTGGTTAAGGAAAGATGAAATAAGAATTAGTCAAACCAGCATATATTCTTTACAAAATTAATCATACTTTCTAAGTTATATTAGACATGTGTACTTAATATCAGTAGATCAAAGTCCTGAGTCTGGTGTTTTGATAAAAATTATTAATAGTATTTAACTTAATATACAATACTGTGGATGTCAAGCAGTGTAAGGAGGATCTTTTAATATAGAAAACTTAGAACTGGGAAGATGAGGGAAGAGGTATCACTGTGTGGGACAAAGTTGAATTCATCAGTACCATCTATTTACAAGCATGATCTTGATATGAAAAGCATCCCATTTGAGGTGAGTGTATGCAATCTCAGTAAGCATCATCTGATCCAATCTTAGAAATAAGCTCCACAAGGAACTGTGAATAAACATCCCTCTCAAAATAGGCTGTCTCTTGGTTGAACACTGCTTACATCACCATTCTATTTTCACTAGTTAAGTCAGATAATCACATTACCTTAAAAGATATATAACATGACTTGTCACTCAGATTTTGTTTACCTTTCACCACATAGAAATTTTTGGTTTTCCTCTTCTATTTTCCAAGCTACAGACTATCACAGTGTCTCCACTTCTCTCCGTTTTTTTATTATCTTTGCATTAATTGATGTGTACAGATGGACAGGGATAGAATAACTGATTTGCAAAGGAGATAGTTAGTGCTTACAATAAATAGTGCCTTGCCTCACGAGTCCATCAGTTCAGAGTACCACAAAGGCACTAGTTAGTTTAATACTAGTAAATCAATACAATGCTCCTTTGCTATGCTTGTTCTTCCCAATTTGTGTACTGTAACAGGATGTCAATATAGAATAATATCCATTATCTATAGCCATATATATATCTGCTACTTTAATTCTGGGAATTGATTTTGGACAAAAATCTTTGTGCCTGCATCCATACCACTTTGTCATAGCTTTATATGTTGGAACCAAGTGGTATTAAGAATGATTTTGCACTGAGGGAGAATTCAATGATATATTTTAAGAGAAATATCCTAAATTTAAGGAGGGATTGCTTTTTTATGCCATGGATGCAAGTGAAAGAGAAATTTACTCACACACCATTGCTATTTTTCCCACTTATTTTTGTACTGGAATTTTTTATTATCAGGGACACAGTGATGTGCTTTTAACTCGTTTTTTCTTGTTTGATGAAACTACCAGAAACATCTCAAAAAAATCATGATAGTAAACAGAGAAAACAGGAATGACCTTAAAAGTCTCACCTGTATAATATTGACATTGATTGTGATGATCACGCAGCAGAAAGGCTTCATGAAATTTATGCATTGACACAGGTGGACGATATGTCACAGCTGCATTTTCTTACCTCACCTGGTTCAAAAAATGTATGATAATGAAGCACTTTCAAGAGGAATAATGAACTACAAAGCTTTGGGGCGATCTATGAAAAGTGATACTCCCTTTGATAGCTTTGTAGCTCAGAATTCTCATCAGTATCTGAATCTGTCATAATGGACATTTAAGGAAAGAGAAAAAATTGTGGAGAACTGACTTATTTTATTCAGTTGCTGCTGCATTCTTACAACCAGATAGCAGGATCTAACGCCCTTCGCTGTTCAACAGGGCACTGGCTGGCTTCCGACGCTACCTGATAAAAATGATTTTCATCTATTTGTGTTCACAGTCAACTCACTTCCCAAGGCAACATACTCACAATGAATTTCACATCTATGGAAACTGTCCTTGCATGTCCTGTGATATGTGCGTTGAAACAGTTATGCTTAGAATACAATTTGCAGACATAATGAGGTAACAAACTTATTTGAATTATTCAGAAAAATTATTTGGATTTTGAGGACATCTTAACAGTACCCAGTATATTTATACACAAACTATTGGGCAATATTTATTAAACCTTCTCTTGGAAATGAACGGTTTCCTGATGTAACGACAAGAAAATTGTTTTTACTTGATGGAAACATGTAGGGACATCTACATGGAAATTTTGCTATATGAGTTGACTATTTTTTAATTGATTTTTATTGAACTCTACATTTTTCTCTGCTCCCCTCCCTGGCTCTCCCTCCCCTTCAACCCTCACCCAAGGTCTCCATGCCCCCAATTTATTCAGGAGATCTTGTCTCTTTCTACTTCCCATGTAGATTAGATCTATGTATGTCTCTCTTAGGGTCCTCATTGTTGTCTAGGTACTCTGGCATTGTGATTTGTGGGCTAGTGGTTTTTATTTTATGTTTAAAAACCACTTGTGAGTGAGTACATGTGATAAATGTCTTTCTGGGTCTGGGTTACTTCACTCAAAATGATGTTTTCTCGCCCCATCCATTTGCCTGCAAAATTCAAGATATCGTGTTTTTTTTTTTTGTTTTTTTGTTTTTGTTTTTTTTTTTTTACTGTGTAGTACTCCATTGTGTAAATGTACCACATTTTCCTTATCCATTCTTTGTTTGAGGGGCGCTTAGCTTGTTTTCAGGTTCTGACTATGACAAACAATGCTGCTATGAACATAGTTGAGCAAATGTCCTTGTGGCACAATTGAGCATCCTTTGGATATATACCCAAAAATGGTATTACTGGGTCTTGAGGAAGGTTGTTTCCTAATTTTCTGAGAAATTGCCAATTTTATTGATGTCACACCAAATTCTGCTATTTGTATAATTTTCTTATCTAATCAGAAGTTTATATTTGTAAAAATCAATCATAATAACAATAAAAAACTAATAATTTTCTAACAGAAAGATATTTCTTTATTGAGTAAATAGGCATAAGTTTGACTTACCTTTCTCCTTAATTAATCCTGTAGAGATTGTGATATTGGCTTTATTTTTGTGTATTATAATATGTAGCATATTTGGTTTTAATACATTTCTGCTACTTCCTTACTGAAAAATTGTTGGCCAGTAAGTGAAACTCACAAAATTTGAATTTAGTTTACAAAAGTGTAAATACATCACACACACAATCATATATTCCACCAATAGGTGTTTTGACAGTGAGCTAATTTTATAAAGCATGCCAGAAACAATTTCTAGCTTATACAACCACTATTTATAATGGAAAAAATTATACAATATATGGCACATAATCATGTATAAATAATTTAGATTTACTCAGTCAATTCTCAGAATTATATTAACAAAATGAGGAAAATATATCTTATATATTTAATTTATTTTTCTGACATTCTATTGTTCTGATCTCTCTTTATACTGTTAGGAATAATATTCTTTGTTATAAAGAATGAAGCACAGGAATATAAGGTCAGGAGTATCGTAGGTTTGCTTCAGTTTTATATATTTAAATCATATTGGTTCATGTATAATCTCATCTCTTATAAATTTATGAATAGTCTTGAATATGTTAGAAGAACAAAATTGCATCTATTTTCAAATTATATTCAACCCAAGGGATAGCTTTGACTAGAAATCATGTCCACAGGAATGTCAAAAATTAGTCATTTCTGTTGTACATAATTAGTTAAAATAACTGATTGGTGAAGTTTTAGAAACAGTGTTTTTCCTCTAGGGCCATGCATTCATCCCTTGGATCTCGACTGGAAAGCAGGGCTCTGTATAATTGACAAATGATTCTTATTCATGAAGAAATGACTCTGTTGACCTTCAGGCTTTTGCCTACAGAACATGGTGCAAATTCCTTCTGCTTTTCTAATATAACTTTTTAACCTATTTCAAAGTATTTCACTATTTCTCTCATCTGTCATAACATATCAATGTCACTTTCAGAAACTTTGATCCATATACCACTGTTCCACCTTTCCTCCTATGCTGTATAAATATCCATTACTGTTGACATTTAACATTCATGAACAATTGTAGCAGATTTTTCTTATGCATGATTGGCTAGGATTTTTCTGTATTTGGCTTTATCCAGAAAGGTTTTTTTAAAGATCTTCATATCATTGATTGACATGTTAAATGAATTATGGTGTTTTCTGTAAAACAAACTTTAGTAATTAACTATATTTACAGTATTTTACATGAACTTACAAATGCAAATTCAGGTTTCCTTGTTAATTAAACAAGATCCTGTCAATTAACACAGATCTTATTTTGTATGACATATTGTTTCATATGTATAGACATAGGTTTCAGAGAGATCTTGTTTCTCCATGTATCAGTTACTGTAGAGCTGATGATAAATACACAGGGTGCTGAAGTGATGGCTCAGTATTGAGAGTACTTGTTTCCTTTGCAGAGGTCCCAGGTCTGGCTTCTAGCATCCAAATGTGGATTCATTGCTTTCTGGTCCTCGAGTTTCAGGTACTTAGCACCTGATGTCAGACACTCATGTGTTACACGTACATACCTACAGGCTCTCACACATACACATAAAACAAAAATAATGAATCTTAAAAACATGAGCATAAGCTTGGTTTTGTCCTCAGCATCCACAAAGTAAAAGATTGTAAATGATGACTCCAAAGAACTTGACATATAAATTTCTAAATTTTTCATATAGTCCGTGCACTCATTCTCTTTTAATAGCACAGTGTTTTAGAGTTTCTGTTCTTTGCAATGCTGTGAGATGGAGTACACCTTTATAGATTAGACCACATTTCTGCTTTGATGATTTTGACAAAAGTAGCCATCAATCTAAGTGGCTGGAAGGCTGGGATTTTGAAGTTATTCTAATTAGATACCTATAGCTCACTTCTACAGAATATGTAGGTAGAATCTTTCTTAATATGCATATTAGATTTCATTTTAAACATGAAATTTTCTCTCTAATATTGAAAGATTGTTTTTCAAAGGGAAACATTCCAATAGAAACATGTTGATCACACGTAAGTGTATGTCTACATATTATATTGTTCTATAGCCTCCAATTAATTTTTGTTTCAGGGGTAACTCATGTTATTGTACAAAACACATTACTAATTAGCATGATTTCTACTAACATCAGTTGTGAGAGAAATACTTATACATATATACTCAGAGACAGCTCTTCTAGACATAAGCATATATACATACATACATATATACATAAACATATGTGCGCAAGAATACATTTTTAAATATAAGGATATTTATACAATATATTAATTCTCAGCAATAGAGATGCATATAGTAAGCATTATGAATAATTAAACATATTAAACCAATGTTATTGTATACACATTTAATCCTAGCACTGGGCAGAAGCAGACGAAGAGGCAGAAACAGAGGCAAGTTGAGCTCTATGAGTTTGGGATCATCCTGATCCACATAACGAGTTCCAAGTCAAGGATACATGTCAAGATGCAAAAAAAAAAAAGAAAGAAAAACCAGAAGTTATTATTTTAACCCTCATATAGCATGGTAGTTTCAAATTATTGCCATTGTTGCTTCAAGTGTTACAGTGATAAGGATGACAAAGTGGAGTAGGAGGTCCTTCTGTTTGTGTGTTGCTTTCATTGGTTAAATAAAGAGACTGCCTTGGCCTTTTGATAGGGCAGCCCTTAGGTGGGCGGAGTAGACAGAACAGAATGCTGGGAAGAAAGGCAGTGTTGCAGATGCCATGGTTCTCCTGCCCGAGACTGACGCTGGTTAGAAGCTTTCCCAGTGAGCCACGACCTCGTGGTGACATACAGATTATTAGAAGTGGGTTAAATCAATAGTGAGAGTTGGCGAAGAAGAGGCTAGATATAATGGTCCAGGAGGTAATTTAATTAGTACAATTTTCATGTGAGTATTTCAGGTGTAAGCTAGCCGGGCGGTGGGACACAGCCAAGGGTGGCTGGGATGACAAGCAGCCCGCTCGCCTTTCTTACTACAGATTGGCTGCCCAACGTGGCCAACTAATTCCATGTAAAACCTGAAAGGGCTTAAAAAGTAGAGAGAGAGAGAGAGAGAGAGAGAGAGAGAGAGAGAGAGAGAGAGAGAGAGAGAGAGAGTTTAATACGGCTTGTTGCTGTTTGCGTGCTGCAGATGCTGCAGAGAGAATTTCCTGATTCAGTAGCCGTAAAAAAAAAAAAAAAAAAAAAAAAAAAAAGCCGCACCATTTTAAAACGAGGCTTCCTGGGCTGTGCTGCCACTGCAAACTCCGGCTACGGAGCATTTGTGGGCCCAAATGTTTATTTGCCATTTGCCTACTCGGGGTCGCAAACAAAGTAACTGAGACCATGCCTGTGGTTTGGCACCTGCCTGGGCAGGCAGCACTATCAGGTCTGCTAGGTGTGCACAGGTGGGAGAGGATGGCAGATTTCTGCCGCCATACAGATATGTTTCCAGGCTGTGCAGTGCTCTGCATGGCAGATTCAGCTGTAACTCAGTTCAAAAGCTCATTCTTAGAGTTAGAGTGCTGAATGTGGCTCCTACCTGGCGGCCCCAGAGCTAGCAGAAATGGAATGTCCACCATTTTAAAATTGGAGAGAGGTGGAGCCAACATACAGAGCATCTGCAACTAAGCTGCTTAACTTAAAAGTTCTTCAGGACAGTAGAAAATTAAGGACAATGCAATCAGATAGATTCAGACATAAAAGACCTCTAAATGTGTCATACTGTTGAATAAAAATACATAGTAGGCTTAAAAGAGAAAAGAAATAAAGAGTATAGAGAGATGCTTTAAAAAAAGGGTAAAGTCTTTAAAGAGAGTACAGATAGTAACAGATTAAAAAAAAATAAACCACGTAAAAATGGAAAATTCACAGAATGTCTGGATTATGTATTTTATTGTACTTTCTTTAAATTTTTTGACTGTGAAGGACCTAAATACAGAGAGACATTTCATTGTGTGGTCTGCTAAGCTAAACCAGCATGGATATTATAAAGGTATAATGACTTCAGAATTTGGGTCTAAGGATAAGATGCTTTGAAAAGGAGGTTCTTCTTTTGTTTCCACAGAGGATGAGACCCTGTGGATTCCTTCTAGACCAATATGGTATGATAGACCACGCCCTCCTGAAAGGTCACTGTAAACACCTTCAGAAAATTACTTCACTCAACTGCCGAATGAGATGAACCTGGCACACAGGATACACCATGAAAGACTTGATCGACAGCGCCAGCATACATCAGGAGGAAGTATGGAGAGGAAAAACTGTGCCCATATTCCCAAATATTTTTATAAATGTTCTTTTACATTTAAAGGGGGATATGATATAGATAGGAATAATTTACATTGGTATAAATTTTGCTTTATTGATATAAATTTAAGGTCAATTTTCTTATATATATATGTATTTTTATCTTGATTAAGGTATTGTGATTGAGCAGTTCATTTAAAAATGTAATGTATAATTAGGAAATATAGGTTGTTAATGGAAAATCATCGATAATAGTCAAGCTAGTAATCATGTTTGTTAGATTTTCTAGATATACAGAGGTATATTTCAGTTAGATATACATTCTTCATATCTCTCAAAGACTACAGAATATGGCATTTAATGTTTTTTTAACTTAGGGTTTTTCATGACAATGAGACACGTCTGCTCCTGGCAGCACCAGCTACTTCAAGAGGAAGATGGGCATTGAAGAGGCTCCTCATTCAGTTGGTTAGCCATTTGGGCAAGAAACTGCTCTTCCCTGGACTGTTGCATAAACTGGACACAAAGTTCCTGCAGAGAGAGGACTGCTGAACTTGTCTAAAGGTGAGATGATCCTTTGGGGTTCCTGATTCATAAAAGAGTCTGCAAGACATTGTATAGGATACAGAAGAAAGTGACTGAACTGTCTTTAAAATTTCCTGCTTCATGGAAAAATCTGCTAAATACTGTGGGCCTGTAGGCTGAAGATGGATGCTCCAATTGTACAGAGGAACTTTGGGTGACTGTCCAGGCAGCGAGATGTCTCTGTCATTTCTAGAGTTTTGAAAGTGTCTTACTTCTCGTTTACTTAGGTAATATTATATCCTTCTGGAATCTTTGATGGAGTTCAAAAGTTGATAGTTATAGTTATAGTTTTCCTTTGTTATGATAAAAGATAAAATAGATCTAAATATGGTAACTGTAATTCTTGCTTGAAAACTGTTTTGTTATATGTAATTTTACTATGTTAAAATGAAAGCCTTTCTTATTTGTTTAAACAGAAAAGGAGGAAATGGTGTAGGAGCTCCTTCTGTTTGTGTGTTGCTTTCATTGGTTAAATAAAGAGACTGCCTTGGCCTTTTCATAAGGCAGCCCTTAGGTGGGCAGAGTAGACAGAACAGAATGCTGGGAAGAAAGGCAGTGTTGCAGATGCCATGGTTCTCCTGCCCGAGACTGACGCTGGTTAGAAGCTTTCCCAGTGAGCCACAACCTCGTGGTGACATACAGATTATTAGAAGTGGGTTAAATCAAGAGTGAGAGTTGGCGAAGAAGGCCAGGAGATAATTTAATTTATACAATTTTTGTGTGATTATTTCAGGTGTAAGCTAGCCGGGAGGCAGGACACAGCCAAAGGTGGCTGGGATAACAAGCAGCCAACTCACCTGTTACAACAAAGTGATTGTATGATCTAATCCAGTCTAATCCAGAGGGTGGTAGAACTACCAAAGTGCAACCCAGTAGGTAACATCTTTACTTACTCAGAGTAGTTTCAGAGTGGCTTGCAAAATTATCAACCCTAAACACACCAAAACCCTTAATTTTATCCATGGCTATTGTTGATTTTCTGGAGAGTTAGATAATTCTAAAAGAAATAATATATAAAAACACATATGTATTTATGCATTATTTTATAGACTAGTTCGGAAATCTTTGTACTTTTGTGGTTGATAATTACTGTCAATTCTGACTGTAAAGCAAGAACTAAATAAGTATATGGGCTATTTAGATGCTGTGCTACAAAGCTCCTGCTCTGGGTAGATAAAGTAGGAAATGTATCCATCTTTCTAGGAGATGGGATGGGGGATGCCATCCTTCTCCATTTCCAAGTGCAAACCTGAGTGAGCTGAGGGAGGGAGTGAATTCTGGCCTTACCTGCAGGCTCCCAGCCAGGAATATTTCTACAGACCACTATCAGCACACCCCTTGTGTCAGCTGGAGTGAGATTCTTGCCCTTAGACTCATTACTTATGCTATAATAACTTATAATGGCTTAAGCTAACTTGATTTTCTGAGACCCCTGCTGTAATTCTTCAAATAAATTCTCTACATTGTTTGAAATTTTGCCAAAATCAGAAAAGGCTCATTTCTTGTTAGAAAGTTCCTTAATAGTTGTTTTTTTCTGATAGAATGATAGCAAATTACAGAATGCTAATAAAAATAAAAAATTAAAAGCACATTTTTGAGTATACTTTTTGGAATTTGTTCAAAACAATAGAGGTTAACTACAGTCAAGCTTACAATTCACCATGCAGCAATTGCTTCAAAGGGGGGTATTTTCCTTTTCTTCTGTAGAAATCCAAGAGAAAGATGTGCTTGAAGTAGCAAAAGTCTATTACATTTCTTCTGTTTGAACCACTGGAAAGAAGGCTGGTATTTTATAAAACAAAAATTCAAATAAAGCAAGCAAACAACAGCCTCCTGATTACGAACATGGTTAGAAGAAAATACCACGATTTGTAACAAAAAGGGCATGAATCAAGTATTTACTGGACCTGAACAAAAAAGCCGCTGACTGATTTTAATTCCAAGGTGTTAATGAGTGGTGAAGGGGACTCCCACCCAGGGGATGTTCCCTCCCAGACTGTGGATTAGGCACAAACTACAGGCACAAAGAGATCCTTTATTAAGCAGGGAAGAAAAGTTAAAGAGGCTGCTTTCTGACTCTGGCAGAAAAACAGCAGCAAATGACCTTACAGGTCTAATTTTTAAGAGGCGGAAAAGAATGTGTTAGAATGGGCTAGGATGCAGTAGTAAAGGAGATAGGGGCTGAGAGAAAGGAAGAAAAGACATTTACTCTGGAGGGACAATGACTGTCTTTGGAAAGAGAGGAGACAGTTGCATATAGGCAAATGATGGTTTATAAAGATAAAATAAGAAACCCCTTCCTAGGGTGAGGTGAGGTGTTTCATTTTAATGGGGGATAGTAACTAGGTGAACCAAAGGAGGTTGCTGATTGCTGGAATTCAATACTTTGGTAACTGGAACTTGCTGGTCATCCTCAGGAGGAGGAAGTGGCCAAATAAGGGAATAGACCTTGATGGTTAGCTTTAAGAATATACACTAATGTTTATTTATTTTTTGCTTTTTTCCATATTCTTTTATTTTTTTTCATTCAAAAAAATTTACATTTCCTCCACTCTCCCAGTCCCCTCTCGCTCCCCCCCATCCCTTCTCCCTCCCCCAGCTTCCTTAAAAGAGGGCATGGAACCCTGCCCTGTGGGAAGTACAAGGCCCTCCCCTCTCCATACCGGCCTAGGAAGGTGTGCATCCAAATAGACTAGGTTCCCAAAAAGATAATACATGCAGAAGAGATAGGTCCTAGTGTCATTGTTGATGGCTTCTCAGTCTGCCCCTGTTGGCAGCCACATTCAGAGAGTCTGGTTTGATCACATGCTCATTCAGTCCCAGTCCAGCTAGATTGGTGCCCTCCCATTAGTTCAGGCACACTGTCTCAGTGGGTGGACCAGCCCCTCACGGTCCTAACTTCCTTGCTCATCTTCTCCCACCTTCTGCTATTTGACTGGACCTTGGGAGCTCAGTCCATTCCTCTGATGTGAATGTGGGTCTCTGTCTCTATCTCCATGCATCAGACGAAATTTCTATGTGGTGATCAAGGTATTCATCAGTGTGACTATGGGACCAGGCTAGTTCAGGCACCTTCTCCTCTGCTGCCCAAGTACCTAGCTGGGGAGATCCCCGTGGACACCTGGGATCTTCTCTACAGCCAAGTATCTTGCCAGTCCTAAAATGACTTCCATAATGTAGATATCTTATTCCCTTCTCCAATATCCACCTTTCCTCCATCTCCACCATCCCACTCCCCCAAACGCCCCCATTCCTTCCCTTCTCCCTTCTCCTTCCCCTCTCAGCTTCCCCCACCCCCCCCTACTACCACTTCTAACCCTGCCCCGTGCTTCCAACTTTTGCCTGGCGATCTTATTTGCTTCCAATTTCAAGGAGAATCTATATATGCTTTTCTTTGTGTTCACCTTGCTATTTGGCTTCTATGCTTAGTGTCCTTTGTTTTATGGCTAGGGTCCACTAATGAGTGAGTACATACCATAATCATCTTTTTGGGTTTGGGTTACCTCACTCAGGATAGCGTTTTCTATTTCCATCCATTTGCATGCAAAATTCAAGATGTCATTGTTTTTTACCGCTGAGTAGTATTCTAATGTGTATATATTCCACACTTTCTTGATTCATTCTTCCATTGAGGGGCACCTAGGTTGTTTCCAGGTTCTGGCTATTACAAATAATGCTACTATGAACATAGTTGCACAAATGCTTTTGTAGTATGATTGGACTTCTCTTGGGTATATTCCCAAGAGTGGTATTGCTGGATCCTGAGGTAGGCTGATTCCCAATTTCCTGAGAAACTGACACACTGATTTCAAAAGAGGTTGCACAAGTTTATATTCCCACCATCAATGGATGAGAGTTCCCCTTACTCCACATCCTTTCCAGCATAGGCAATCATTGGTGTTTTTTGATTTTAGCCATTCAGACCGGTGTAAGATGGGATCTCAACATTGTTTTGATTTGCATTTTCCTGATGGCTAAGGAAGTTGAACATGACCTTAAGTATCTTTTGGCCATTCGACCTTCTTCTGTTGAGAATTCTCGGTTCAGATCATTACCCCATTTTTTAATTGGGGTATTTAGAATTTTAATGTCTAGTTTCTTGAGTTCTTTGTATATTTTGGAGATCAGACCTTTGTCTGATGTGGGGTCAGTGAAGATCTTCTCCCATTCAGTAGGATGCCTTTTTGTCTTAATGACTGTATCTTTTGCTTTGCATAAGCTTCTCAGTTTCAGGAGGTTCCATTTATTCATTGTTGCTCTTATTGTCTGTGCCATTGGTGTTTTACATAGGAAGTGGTCTCCTGTGCCCATGTATTGCAGGCTACTTCTCACTTTCTCTTCTATCAGGTTCAGTGTGGTCAGATTTATATTGAGGTCTTTAATCCATCTGGACTTGAGTTTTGTGCATGGTGATAGAGAAGGGTCTAATTTCATTTTCCTACTGGTTGACATCCAGTTATGCCAGCACCATTTGTTAAAAATGCTTTCATTCTTCCATTGTATAATTTTAGCCTCTTTGTCAAATATGAGGTGTTCATAGGTTTGTGGATTAATATCCGGGTCTTCGATTCGATTCCATTGGTCAGCGTCTCTGTTTTTATGCCAATACCAAGCTGTTTTCATTACTGTAGCTCTGTAATAGAGTTTGAAATCAGGGATGGTAATGCCTCCAGCAGTTCCTTTATTGTATAGGATTGTTTTGGCTATCCTGGGATTTTTGTTTTTCCATATAAAGTTAGTTATTGTTCTCTCAAGGTCTATGAAGAATTTTGTTGGGATTTTGATGGGGATTGCATTGAATCTATAGATTGCCTTTGGTAAAATTGCCATTTTTACTATATTGATCCTACCAATCCAGGAGCATGGGAAATCTTTCCATTTTCTGGTCTCCTCTTCGATTTCTTTCTTCAATATCTTAAAGTTTTTCTCAAATAGATCTGTCACTTCCTTGGTTAGTGTTACCCCAAGATACTTTATGCTTTGTGTATAGGAGGGCTACTGAATTTTTTTTTTGAGTTGATCTTGTATTCTGTCACATCACTGAAGGTATTTATCAGCTGTAGAAGTTCTGTGGTGGAGTTTTTGGGGTCACTTATGTACATATCATATCATCTGCAAATAACAAAAATTTGGCTTCTTCCTTTCCAATTCGAATCCCCATGATCTCATTATTTTGTCTTATAGCTATTGCTAGGACTTCAAGCACTATATAAAGAGATATGGAGAGAGTGGACAGCCTTGTCTTGTTCCTGATTTTAGTGGAATTGCTTTGAGTTTCTCTCCATTTAATTTGATGTTAGCTGTCAGCTTGTTATATATTGCTTTTATTATATTTAGATATGATTCTTGTATCCCTAATCTCTCCAAGACCTTTATCATAAAGTGGTGTTGAATTTTGTCAAATGCTTTTTCAGCATCTAATGAAATGATCATATGTTTTTTTCTTTCAGTTTATTCATATGATGGATTACATTGATTAATTTTTGTATGTTGAACCATCCCTGCATCTCTGAGATGAAGCTTATTTGATCATAATGGATGATTTTTTGATGTCTTCTTGGATTCAGTTTGCCAGTATTTTATTGACAATTTTTGCATCAATGTTCATAAGTGAGACTGGTCTATAATTCTCTTTCTTAGTTGCGTCTTTGTGTGGTTTTGGTATCAGGGTAATTGTAGCTTCATAAAAAGAGTTTGGCAATGACCCTTCTGTTTCTATTATGTGAAACTCATTAAGGAGTATACGTATTAGCTCTTCTTGGAAGTTCTGGTAGAATTCTGCATTAAAACCATCTGGTCCTGGGCTTTTTTTGGTTGGGAGGTTTTTGATGATAGCTTCTATTTCCTTGCAACTTATAGATCCATTTAAATTGTTCACCTTGTCTTGATTTAATTTCAGTATGTGGTATTTATCTAAAAAGTGTCCATTTTTTGTACATTTTCAAATTTTGTGGCATATAAGCTTTTGTAGTAACATAATGATTCTTTGAATTTCCTCAGTGTCTGTTGTTATGTCCCTCTTTTAATTTCTGATCTTGTTAATTTGAGTGTTCTCTCTCTGCCTTTTGATTATTTTGGATAAGGGTTTGTCGATCTTGTTGATTTTCTCAAGGAACCAGCTCTTCATGTTATTGATTCTTTGGATTGTTTTCTGTGTCTCTATTTTGCTGATATCAGCCCTCAGTTTGATTATTTCCAGTCTTCTACTCCTCCTGGGTGAGTCTGCTTCTTTTTTTTTCTAGAGCTTTCAGGTGAACTGTTAAGTCACTAATGTGTGCTTTCTCCATTTTCTTTATGTGGGCACAAAGTGCTACGAATTTTCCTCTTAGCACTGCTTTCATAGTGTCCCACAGATTAGTGTATGTTTAAAAGCAACATGATAACACCAGAATCCAGCGAGTATGCAACAGGAAAACCTGAGCAACCTAACCCAGAAGAAGTACAAGAAATTGACTTTATGAAAGTGATAGAGACCTTTAAAGACCTTTAAAGAAGAGGTGAAAAACTCCTTTAAAGAAAGTGATGAGAAAACTAACAAAAAGTTAGAAGAAATGAATAAATTCCTCAAAGATACCCTAAAAAAACAAGAAAAAGCAATCAAACAGGTAATGGAAACAGTTCAAAACTTGAAAACTGAAATGGAGAAAACTCAAATCGAGAGATGGCGGGATATATGGAAAATCTGGATAAACGAACAAGAACCACAGAGACAAGTATAACCAACAGAATACAAGAGATAGAAGAAAGAATTTCAGATGCTGAAGATACTATAGAGAAAATAAACTCAGTGATCCAAGAAAACAACAAATCCAACAAATTTGCAACACAAAACATCCAGGAAATCTGGGACACCATGTAAAGACCAAACCTAAGAATAATAGGGGTAGAAGAAGGAGAAAAATTCCACTCCAAAGGCCCAGAAAATATATTCAACAAAATTATTGAAGAAAACTTTCCCAACCTAAAGAAGTATATTCCTATGAAGGTTCAAGACGCATACAGAACACTAAATAGGCTGGATCAAAAATAAAATCCCCTCGCCATATAATAATGAAAACACAAAACATACAGAATAAAAAAGAATATTAAGAGCTGCAAAGGAAAAAGGTCAAGTAACATATAAGGGTAAACCTATCAGAATTACACCTGACTTCTTTATGGAAACCATGAAAGCCAGAAGGTCTTGGATAGATGTGCTGCAGACACTATGAGACCATGGATGCAAGCCCAGACTACTATACCCAGCAAAGCTTTCTTTCACCATCAATATAGAAAACAAGATATTCCAGGATAAAAACAAATTTAAGCAATATATAGCCACAAACCCAGCCTTACAGAAAGTACTAGAAAGTAAACCACAACTAAAGGAAGCAAACAACACCCATTATCACACAGACATCTAATAACCCTACACCAGCTCAACTCAAAGAAGGGAGACACACAAACCCTACCACCAAAAAGAAAATAACCGGAGTTAACAACCACTGGTCATTAATAATGCTTAATATCAATGGACTCAACTCACCTATAAAAAGACACAGGTTAAGAGAATGGATACAAAAACAGGATCCGACATTCTGCTGTTTACAAGAAACACACCTCAACCACAATGACAGACATTGTCTCAGAGTAAAGGGTTGGGAAAAGGTTTCTCAATCAAATGGCCCTAAGAAACAAGCAGGTGTGGCTATACTAATATCTAACAAAATCGACTTCAAACTAAAATCAATCAGAAGAGACGGAGATGGACACTTCATACTCATAACAGGAAAGATTCATCAAGATGAAGTCTCAATCCTGAATATCTATGCCCCTAATATAAAAGCACCCACATATGTAAAAGAAACATTACTAGAACTCAAAGCCCACATCAAACACCACACACTAATAGTAGGAGATTTCAACACTCCTCTCTCACCAATGGACAAGTCAACCAGAAAGAAACTTAGCAAAGAAATATGAGAACTAACAGATGTAATGAATCAAATGAACTTAATAAACATCTATAGAACACTCCACCCAAACAGGAAAGAATATACCTTCTTCTCAGCATCTCATGGAACCTTTTCGAAAATTGATCACATACTTGGTAACAAAGCAAACATCCACAGATACAAAAAAGTTGGAGTAACCACATGTGTCTTGTTGGATCACCATGGAGTAAAATTAGAATATAACAACAATTCCACCCCCAAAAAGCCTACAAACTCCTGGAAACTTAACAGTCAACTACTGAACCACTCCTGGGTCAAGGAAGAAATAAGAAAGAAATTAAAGTCTTCTTTGAATTACACTAATGGTTTTGAGCAAAGCAGAGGGAATAGAAGAGAAGGGCAAGGCCTGTCAGAGCCACTCTTGCCCCTTTTAAGCTGTTCACAGTCCCTGTCAGTGGTGACTTTATGATGTCTATATATTTTCCCTTATTATACACGGTAGCTTCCTCAATGCTATCCAAAGCATAAGTTTTCAATCGCTTTTTTAAACACCAATCTGCCTTCAAATCCTGCATCTGGCATCACGTAGTAGGGATTTGACTCTTCTGTAATCCAAAAAGCACACAATTTAACAATGGAATCTACAGATGAAATGAAAGCCATAATTTCAAGACCTACAGATTATGTATGGAATCAAATAGTTTGTTTCCTGATGATGTTCTTGCTTGTTTGTTTGATTTTTGTGCATGTGTCTATGTGTGTGTGTCTGTGTGTGCACACAAGTGTATGAACTCAGGATTCTGAACATGTTAAATGTTTGCTTTTCATGGTTGATATAAAAATAGAGCTATGAAAGAAAGCCCTAATGGTGTTTATTTATTTATGTATTATTTGCTCAATTTTAATTTTCAGTTTGATATTTGAACAATTAAAAATAAGTGCTGGTTTTATCAGCATATGTGTTAGAATTGGAGGATTACGAAGAAATAATTTGTTAAGACAGACAAGAATAATCTATACCATCTGAAGTAAAATTTACTATAGAAATATCCAAACTAATAAACTCCTTTCATGAAGGAGTGGGAGACATAATTTAGTGTGTACAGTCATTGGCTGCTTTTCTAGAGGACCTGGGTTCAGTTTCCAGTAGGTACACAGTGGTTCATTACAGTCTGGAACTAAAATTCCATGCTACCTGATTCCCTGCTTCCGGCATCCACAGGTACCAGCACATAAGTGGGGCACAGATATCCATGAAGGTAAAACAACTATACACATACCGTAAACTAAAACTAATAAAATCAAAGCTCCTTCTAAATTTTGTGAAGTATGTATCTACAAATACTGGAGGTAAATGTAGCCCTGTAAACCAGGAAGGAAGATTTAGATTATAATTACTCTGTGAAAAGTGCTTGTGTAAAGGCAACAGCTGATGTGGTCAAGATATAAATACTACCTAGAAATTAAGACAAATGCATTTGACTAAAAAAAGTATTCTTTTAAGCAGTAAGAATCCTAGGACATACAGCCAGAAAGCCAGTAATGGCAGAAAATTAGCAGTCATTAAATATCTCTCTACACACTATTCCTCACAGTCTATGTGAACAGATACCATCTACCGATCAAGCTGTCATTTAGAAAGGCACCGTGATGTTGTATAGAGGCAATTAGTAAAGAAACCACTTGTATTACTCATGCAAAATTAGAAAGCTTTGTGTGTCTAAAATCACTGTAGTTGGTAGTTGGGAAATACAAAAGAGTAGAGTCCTGTTAAGTCTGCAGCAGTCATACCAATAACAGGAGACATAGTACATTGTGACAAATATGTGAGTCTTTTTTTTTTTTTTTTTTTTTTTGGTTTTTTGAGACAAGGTTTCTCTGTAGCTTTGGAGCCTGTCCTGTAACTAGCTCTTGTAGCCCAGGCTGGCCTCGAACTCACAGAGATCCACCTGCCTCTGTGAGTCTTTATTTAATAAAGAAGAAGTGACAAAATATCCCTTCTGTATGTATGTCCTTTCAAGAACAATAATTGGTTCATTGTGCAATTTGAATATCTTAAGTCAAGTTTACATTTCACAGTGAATTTCAATATTGCTTTAATGACTATTGTAATGAAATCATTAAATCTGAAAGCCAATATTAATTTATCTGAAAACTCAGTAAATTACATTGGAAGATGAGACAGAATAGTTTAATATTATCTATTTGATTATTCCATAACTCATGTTCTATTTCTTCTAGCTAAATTCTTATTTCAGTGATAATTACTTGATAGAGCAGTGTACTGTAGTATAGTGACTCCTCAGTGGGGAAACACTGTGATTATGCATGGTTTACTTTGTTACATTTACAGCACAGAATAATTTGCATGTAAAGTTTTGTGTATGGGGCAATAAAACTCAAATATTTTAACAGGTTCAGATAGTGGTTTCATTTCAGTGTACTTTTAGAAGATATTTAAGGTCAAGGGTTATGGGCAATGAATCATACTCAATGTATATACCTTGTTGAAAAATATATAGATGATCAATTTCCCTATTAATAATTGATTAATTTAAATATTCCTTATCATGCACTGATCCATTAACATGCACACACGTGCATACACATACCTATGCACACATACACATGAACACACACACACACACATACACCTCACAGTAAGTAGGTATATATAAAATGTCTAGTTATTCATCATGATGACTTCTGTTGTTCTGATGCTGTTTACTATAAAAGAAATCCTAGTGTATTTACTTGGAAAAGAATAGAAAATAAATGCAACAATTTATACAAATATATTTATTTTTTATTTTACCTTTCTAACAAGCTGAATGAATTTTGTTTCCTTCTATAATATTGAAGCAAAGAATTTTTTCAAGTTAAGAAACAGAGACTCTAAGATTTATACCTTTGTTTTCCTTGAATTTTTATTTAAAGGCAAATAATATAAATATTAATGATTGAAGACTGTTTATAATTTTGAATTAAACTATTTTGCAAGTTCAATTAATTTTAAACAAGAAAAAGGCAAATTCCTAGAAGGCATTTGGAATGCTCCGGGCTTTGACTTAGTGATTAAACCTTGCTGGATCTCCATGGTGTCATTTTAGAAGACTTGTTTTATTTGAACACTTGCCTTGTTTTTAGGACTCTGAAGTTGAAGGTTGTTAACACATATGGTATATTATGTGATCTCTGGCAAGTGGGTAGTAGCCAAATAAGTAAATGCATAGATTTGTTGACATAGTGAAAATAATTTTTATTTAAAACATAAGTAAAAATCAACTCTTATGAAAGTTGAAAAGCAAACAAAATAATTGTGAGAGAGCATTGGTGTAGGAGGTCCTTCTGTTTGTGTTTTGCTTTCATTGGTTGAATAAAGAGACTGCCTTGGCTTTTTGTTTTTTTGTTTTTTGTTTTTTTGTTTTTTGTTTTTTTTGATAGGGCAGACAGGAAGTGTGGCAGACGCAATGAATCTCTGGCCTGAGATGGACGTTGGTTAGAATCTTCCTGGTAAGCCACGACCCTGTGGTGATACACAGTTACTAGATATGGGTTAAAGCAAGATGTGAGAGTTAGCCAAGAAGAAGCTAGATATAATGGGCCAGGCAGTGTTTTAAATGAATTCAATCTCTGTGTGGTTATTTCGAGGTTTAGCTAGCCGGGCGGGCGGCCCGAGCCTGGTGGGACAGCACAAAGGGGCCCCTCGTTCTCCTTTCTACAAATTTATCTCGGGGGTTAAGCTAGCTGGGCACCAGGAATGCAGCCTGTGCCTCTTACTACAAATTGGCTGCCCAACGTGTCTGACTAAATCCACTTAAAAATCTGAGAGGGCTTAAAAAGGAGAGAGAGAGAGAGTTTAACACAGCTTTTTGCTGTTTGCTGGGGCATGCGTCAGAGAGATTTCCTGACATGGCAAGAGCAGCAGGAAAAAAGCCACACCATTTTAAAACAAGGCTTCCTGGGCCCTGCCGCTGGTGCAAACTCCAGCTATGGAGCATTTATGGGTGCGGATGTTTGTGTGCACAGTCAGGGTTGGGAACAAAGTAACTGAGACCATGCCTGTGGTTTGGCGCCTGCCTGGGCATGCACCACGATCAAGTCTACTAGGCATGCAAAGGCAGGAGAGCATGGCAGATTTCTGCCACCATACAGAGAGATATTTCCAGGCTGCGCAGTGCTCTATGTGGTAGATTTGCCTGTAGCTGAGATAAAAAGCATTTATATGTTGCACACTCATTCTCCAGATTTGTCTGCTGAGTGCAGCTCCTGCCTGGCGGCCCCAGAGCTAACAGAAATGGTATGTCCACCATTTTGAAATTGGAGAGAGGTGGAGCCAACATCCAGAGCAGCTGGCAACCAAGCTGCTTAACATTTTAAAAGCTCTTCAAGATAGTGGACAATTAAAGACAATGCAATAGGACAGATTCAGACATAAAAGACCTCTAAATGGGTCATACTATTGAATAAAGGTATATAGTAGGCCTAAAAGAGAAAAGAAATAAAGAGTATAGAGAGATGCTTTAAAAAAAGGGTAAAGTCTTTAAAGATACAGAGTACAGATAATCATAGATTAAAGGAAGTAAAAAATATAAGTCATGTAAAAATGGAAAATTCACAGAATGTCTGAATTATGTATTTTGTTGTATTTTCTTTAAATTTTTTGACTGTGAAGGAGCTAAGAACAGAGAGAATTTTCATTGTATGGGCTGCCAAGCTAAACCAGCATGGATATTATTATAAAGGTATAATGACTTCAAAATTTGGGTCTAAGGATATGATGATTTGGAAAAGAAGTTCTTCTTTTGTTTTCACAGAAGATGAAACACTCTGGGTGGCTTCCAGACCAGTAATATGGTTTCATGGACCCGGGCCTCCTGAAAGGTCACCGTAAACACCTTCAGAAAATCACTTCACTCAACTGGTGACTGTGATGAACCTAGCACATGGGATACACCATGGAAGACCTGATTAAGAGTGCCCCCATACATCAGGAAAAAGTTTAGAGAGAAAAAAACTACATCCATATTCCCAAATATTGTTTATAAATGTTCTTTTACATTTAAAGGGGGATATGATATAGATATGGATAATTTGCATTGGTATGGATTTTTGCTTTCTTGATATAAAGTTAAGGTCAATTTTGTTATATGTAGATGTATTTCTGATCTTGATTAAGGTATGGTGATTGTGTAGCTCATTTAAAAATGTAACATATAATTAGGAAATATAGGTTGTTAATGGATAATCATCTATAATAATCAAGCTTGTAGTCATGATAGTTAGATTTTCTAGATATATAGAGAAATATTTAAGTTAACTAAGCATTCTTCATATCTTCCAAAGACTACAGAATATGGTATTTAATGTTTTAATAACTTAGGGCTTTTCATGACAATGAGACACATTTGCTCTTAGCAGCACCAATCTACTTCAAGAGGAAGATGGGCTCCTTATGGAGTTTGTTATCCACTTGGGCAAGAAACTGCTCTTGCCTGGAATGTTGCATAAACTGGACATGAAGAACCCGCAGAGAGAGGACCGCTAAATTTGCCTAAAGGTGAAATGATCTGGGTTCCTGATTCATGAAAGAGTCTGGGAGATATTCTGCAGGGTACAGAAGAAAGTGACTGGACTGTCTTTAAAATTTCCTGCTTCATGAAAATGTCTACTGGATACTATGGGCCTCTAAGCTCAAGATAGATGCCCCAACAGTAGAAAATAACTCTGGGTGACTTTCCAGGAAGCGAGATATCTCTGTCACTTCTAGAGTTTTGGAAGTTGCTTACATCTTGTTTACTTAGGTAATATTATATCCTTCTGGAGTCTTTGATGGAGTTGAAGAATGGATAGTTATAGTTTTCCTTAGTCATGATAAAAGATAAAAAGTAGATACAAATATGGTAACTGTAGTTCTTGCTTGATAACTGTTTTGTTATATATAATGTTACTATGTTAAAGTTAAAGCCTTCTTTTTTGTTTAATCAGAAAAAGGGGAAATGGTGTAGAAGGTCCTTCTATTTGTGCATTGCTTTCATTGGTTGAATAAAGAGACTGCCTTGGCCTTTTGATAGGGCAGCCCTTAGGTGGGTGGATTAGATAGAACAGAATGCTGGGAAGAAGGGAAGTGTGGCAGACACAATGAATCTCTGGCCTGAGATGGACATAGGTTAGAATCTTCCCACTAAGCCATGATCCCGTGGTGATACACAGATTACTAGATATGGGTTAAAGCAAGATGTGAGAGTTAGCCAAAAAGAGGCTAGATATAATGGGCCAGGCAGTGTTTTAAATGAATACAATCTCCATGTGATTTATTTCAGGATTTAAGCTAGCCAGGCAGCCCAGAGCCAGGTGGGATGGAACAAAGGGGCCCCCTGCTCTCCTTATGACAATTTTAATTCAGGGGTTAAGCTAGCCAGGCACCAGGAATGTGGCCTGCACCTCTTACTACATAGCACTGTTCTGGAACACAGTAATATGGGGGCCCTGGCAATAAGTCTTGGGTTACGGGAAAAAATAATTCACATGGTAAGGACCGTCTAGAAAGGGCAAGTGAAACATTCAGAAACATCATTGTTTCTGACAGGTTGGGACCAGGTAAAATCAAGGTGGAGAGAGTGGTGTGCTGCTGACAGTATCCAAGGGCAAGAGAACTCTGAGTCATCACAGGTGAAGTTCCCATTGGGAAGTCACTGATTATACACTATAATGCTAAGAAACAGAGTCATTTCTATGTTGTTAGTATTAATACTTCTGGAGGCATCACAATCCCTGACTTCAAACTCTACTACATAGCTACAATACTAAAAACAGTCTTGTATTGGCATAAGAACAGACAGGTTGACCAATGGAACCAAATCCAAGACCTGGATATTAATTCACACACCTTCGAACACCTGATTTTTGACAAAGAAGCAAAAAATATCAAATGGAAAAAAGAAAGCACATTTAACAAATAGTGCTGGCATAGCTGGATATCAAGAATTAAAATAGACCCATATCTAACACCATGAACATACTCAAGTCCAAATGGACCAAAGACCTCAACATAAAGTCAGCCACACTGAACCTTATAGAAGAGAAAGTGAGAAGTACACTTGAACGCATTGTCACAGGAGACCACTTCCTAAATATAACCCCAGTAGCATAGACACTGAGAGAAACAATTAATATAGGGGACCTCCTGAAACTGAAAAGCTTCTGTAAAGCAAAGGACACTGTCAACAAGACAAAATGATAGCCTAGGAAAATGGGAAAAGATACTCACTAATCCCACATCAGACAGAGGTCTGATCTTCAAAATATACAAAGAACTCAAGAAACTGGTCATCAAAAGAACAAATAATCCAATAAAAAAATGGAGTACAGACCTAAACAGAGAACTATCAACAGAGGAATCTAAAATGGCTTAAAGACATTAAGGAAATGTTCAACATCCTTAGTCATCAGAGAAATGCAAATCAAAACAACTCTGAGATTCCATTTTACACCTATAAGAATGGCCAAGATCAAAAACGCTGATGACAACTTTTGCTGTAAAGGTTGTGGTGTAAAAGGAACACTTCTGCATTGCTGGTTGGAATGTAGACTGATAAATATCTTAAATATCACCATAGAAACTTCATCCAACAACTGATGGAAGCAGAGGCAGAGATCCACATCAGAACACTGAACTGAGCTTCCAAAGTCTAGTTGAAGAGTGGAAGGAATGAGGATATGATCAAAGAGGTCAAGACCATAATGGGTTCACCCTTTGAAACACTTTATCTGGAGCTCACCAACTCTAGGTGAACGGGGAAGGAACAAGCATAGGACCAAATAGTCCCTCTGAATGTGGTTGACAGTAGAGTTGCTGGGGCAGACAGAAGGGCCACTGGAAGTGGCACCAGGAATTTTCCCTACTGCCTGTACTGGCTTTTTGGGATTGTATCCTATTCTCTTTCAACGTATACCTTTCTCAGCCTAGATATAGAAGGGTGGGCCTTAGACTTTCCTTAAAGGAATGTGCCTTACATACTCTGAGGATTGGATGGGGGTGGGAAAGGAGGTTATGTGGAGGGAATAGGAGGAAGAGAGGGAGTGGGAACATGGATTGGGATTTTTAAAAAATCTAATAAAAGAAAGAGAACAAAGTTAAAGAAAAAAGGTTAAATAACACATTAAACCCCACACACTAATGGTGGGAGAGTTGAATACTGCACCCTCAACACTGGACAGAAGTTCCAGACAGAAATTTAACAGAGAAATAATGAAATAACAGAAGTTATAAATGAAATGGATTTATCAGACACCTATAGAACATTCCACTCAAGCACAAAAGAATATACCTTCTCAGTACCTCATGGAGCCTTCTCAATAATTGAACACATACTCAGTAACAAAGCAAATCTCAAGAGATACAAAAAGTTGTAATAACACCCTATATCTTATTGGATCGCAATGGCTTAAAGTTAGAATTCAAAAGCAACGCTAATTGAAGAAAGCTCATAAATTCATGAAATTAAACAATGCTCAAATGAATCAAGGAAGAAAAAAATTAAAGACTTCCTAGTATTCAATGAAAATGAATACACAATACACCCAAACATATGGGACACTTTGAAAGCAGTGCTAAGACAAAAGTTCACAGCACTAAGTGCCTATATAATGAAAATGGAGGTATCTCATAGTAGTGACTTAACAGCACACCTGAAAGCTCTACAACAAAAAGAATCAGATGCATTTAGAAGGAGTAGATGCCAGGAAATAATTAAATTGAGTGCTGTATTCAATAAAATAGAAACAAAGAAAGCAATTCAAAGGATCAATGAGAAAAAAGAGTTGGTTCTTTGAGAAAATCAACAAGAGAGACAAATTTTTATCCAAACTAACCAAAAGGCAGAGAGAGAATATGAAATTAACAAAATCAGAAATGAAAAAGAGGATATAACAACAGTACAGAGGAAATGCAGAGAATCATCAGGTCATACTTCAAAAACCTGTAGTCTACAAAATTGAAGAATTTAAAGGAAGTGGACAATTTTCTTGATAGGTACCTCATACCAAAATTAAATCAATAACAGATAAATAATTGATATAGACCTATAACTCCTAAGGAAATAGAAGAAGTCATCAAAAATCTCCCAAGCAAAAGATTCCAGGGCCAAATGGTTTCAGCACTGAATTCTTCCAGAATTTTAAAGAAGAGCTAATACCAATACTCCTCAAGTTGTTCCACACAATGGAAACAGAATGGATATTGCCAAACTCTTTTTATGAGACAATAGTTACCCTGGTACCTACATCACACAAACATGTAACTAAGAAAGAGAATTATAGACCAATCTACCCCATGAATATTGATACAAAACTACTCAATAAAATACTGACAAACTACATCCAAGAACACACCAGAAAAATCATCTACCATAATCAAGTAGGTTCCATCCCAGAAATGCTAGGAGGGCTCAATGTACAAAAACCCATCAATGTAATCCACCTTATAAACAAACTGAAAGAAAACCACCACACTATCATCTCACTAGATGTGGAGAAATCCTTTGACAGACACAGGTGATTTGTAATATGAAACAAGGCTGAGGGCTGAGAACCATGGGGCAAAACAAATCCTTTCAAATTTATTATTTACCTTAGTTGTGTTTGAAATGAATTTGAAAATTTGGTTGCTCTTGAGACATTCTAGGAACATTGTCTACTTTTTTGTTTTCATGTAGAACAGAGACCAAGTTGGAAAAATTCAATAGTAAGTGAACCTCTGCAAAGGACTCTGAGAGGTTTTGTTACTTTTCCTAGCTCCTGCACCTTTCTATGACATGGCCAGAAGCCATTCTGGTGAGAATTTTAAAGCTGTCCTAGAGAAACAGTACATTTTTCTCAAATTATCTCTTTTTCTACATTCTAAATAAAAAGTAGAAAGGAAGCTATTATGTTCATATTTTAAGAAAAATATTTCATGATTTTTAATTATATATTAATATATATTTAATTACTATAATTATTAATATCATTAAGTTCAAGCTATTTAAGGTGTTAAATACCTTGCTTGTTTTGAATTGAGAAAACATGTATGTTTTCCGTTCCTTTGCTGTCTAGACAACCACTGTGATTATGGAATCTGTAGATATAACTACAGCTCTCATCTAGAGATGGGGAGTTCATGATTTATTCAGATCTCTAAAGATAAAGAGTCATCAGTCTACGAGGAAAATTCAGATTATCAGTTATTCTGAGGGTACAGGGAACTTTCTTTGCATTTAGCTGTTCATCTCAATGACTTTCCTGGAGGGAGCGATTTGAGAGCTGATTATTATTTGAAGAGGCAGGAGGCAGGCAACATCAAAAGAAGCAGCTTCTTCAGTGTGAACTAATAGTCTTAGGAAGAAACTTCTCATTCAAACTATTCCTAAATCTGGTGACTATGAACACAGGAGCTTGTGAGATAATGTGGAAGGATACATATTATGAAAGAAAGGACTAAAGTAATAACATCTGTGTAACAATACACAGAAAGAATAGCAACTGAAATAAAATAGATGTTAATAAAACATAAAATAGTTTCAGGAGACTGGGGAGTCTTATCTTGAAAAGAGTCAGTACAATTCCTTTTAAAAATATAAAACAGCCATTCTTCCCAATGAGGGTTCCGCAAAGTAGAGGGACACCAACTGACACCAACGCAGACAAATTACTCCTGCTGCCAATGAAACCCTTCCGTTTTTATTTCCGCACAGATAAACATTCTACATCAGAGGAATTTGTGAAACAGACTTCAGGAATACCAACAAACTGACAACGGTAACCTGTTTGAGCTTGCAAACAACAAAAATTAATTCACAATCAAACACAACAAATCTGAAGTGGTTGATGTCCACATCCATGGTGTTTCAGGTGACTTCCCTCCAGCCTTGGTCATGCATTCAGCATGCACGCTGTGCTGCACATGCAGTCATCCCACATGGATCCCATGAGCTCTGTCTGAACCACCTGGTCTCAGAGCTAAGACTACCCTGTTATGAAGTCCTGCTCTACAGTCAGCATTTTATGATCTTATGTAAAATCAGAATTTGTGAAAACAAATAACACTAGTCTTTCTCTTCATCTTATGTCTGTGATTCATGCCTACTCCAAATGGTAAATTTATCAATAACACAAATATACGAGGCCTAGGGTTGAAGGCAAAACTACCAACTCTTTAATTTCATGAACATTGCTAGGAATTGCAGCTATATCAGAGGCACTTTTTAATGATTGCCATTAGGAAATAAAACAAGTAGTAATTGCAAAATATTTGTATGTGTCACAGATGAAATGAACATTAAAGTTTTAAATCTTATATCCAGGAAGAAGTTGTTATATGAGAATTTACATAGCTGTCAAATATTTTCATGACTCTACCTGTTTATCTCAGTTTACTACCAAACCCTTGTATTCTAATGACCTGCTCTTTACACTGTTTTAACAGTGAGAATGCAGTAAAGGACTATGAAAGGAATCAGAAAGGTGGAAATTACTTGAAGCCATGACCTCTCTGAGCTCTCTCTATAGAGGAACCACCAAAAGATAGGAAATGACCAATTATAAGATAAAAATTGAATATGCTCCTTGAATTTTAGCTATAACATTCTCTCTGTGCTTCTTTTTATTCTGTCACATTTCTTTAGTAAGTATTCCTTGATGATATAATGAATAATAATTTTTGCTTGTTCTTTCTTGTTCTACTATTATTTAGTAATTTCATCATATTCAATATTATACCCTTGCAAATATCTATTATGTAATCATTTAGAATCTGCTATCAAAAGGTAAATTGTTCATTAGAATGAAGGTGATGATTATGTATTTATTTTTTTAATTCTACTTTTTAAAAAAGAAAACAATCATTTTTCATCCTATGTTCCAATCCCAATTCCAATATCTTCCCCTTTTCCAATTCCCTCCACCTTCCACCCTCACCCCACACCCCATGCACACCTCAGAGAAGGTAAGGGACATTGCTTTGAGGAAGCACCAAGACCCTCCCTACTATATCTAGACTGAGCAAGATATCCATTCAAATAGAATGGGTTCCCAAAAGCCAGTATTAACAGTAGACATAAATCCTAGTCTCACTTCCAATGGCCCTGCAGTCCACCCTAGCCATAGAACTGTCACCCACATTCAGAGGGACTAGTTTGAATCTATGCTAGTTCCTTCCCTCTCCAGATGGTGTCAGTGAGCTCCCATTAGCTCAGGTAAACTGCTTCAGTGGGTGTCACCATCATTGTCTTGACCTCTTTGTTCATATTGTCACTCCTTCCACTCTTCAGTTGGACTTTGGGATCTTAGGCCAGAACTTCACTGTGGGTCTCTGTGTCTGTTTCCATCACTTGCTGGATAAAGATTTTATGGTGACATTTAAGGTAGTCATCAATCTGACTACAGGGCAATGCTAGTTCATGTATCTCTTCTCTATTGCTGAGAGTTTTAGCTGTGGTCATCCTGATGGAGAAACTCTGTCAACCAATCACATCTAATTAAGGTGTGGGTACCTGCAGCCAAGGAGGAAAACCTGGGAGAACTCAGGTGTGCATTCTCTCTGTGTGCGGCACCCACCGGACATACAGGAAGTCGGACCTCCCACTCTTGTAGCATGAGTTTTCCCCTTATAACTATTAAAATATAATTGTTATTCTTGAGCTGGCCTGGTTATTTATCATACCAATCTAATCAACAACACCTGGCACAACACTTGGCACCCAGTTCGTGGAGCTTTTAGAGCTTCTTGCGGCTCTGGCCAGCTGCCACCGTGCCACGTTCATATGGGCATAGACTGGCCAGTTTGCACTGAACTCCAAGCCCCATAGCCGCATCTCTACACACTCCCCATTCCATGCCTCACACAGTGGCTCACTCCCCGCTTACTCCCCACTCAGCTTCTGCTGCTCTGGCTTCACACTCTGCGCAGCTAGCACTGCAGACTTTGGCTCCAGCCACAGCTGCCATGCCGCTGGAATGGGAAACTATTGAACAGCCAAAGACATTCACAGAGCACATGGTCTGTGATTTATAAAAAAAAAATAAAAAAATAAAAAAATAACTTCTTGACTTGAGTACTTTTCAGTATTTCCTTTAAATTCAGCCATCTAAAACCAAGCATGTGGATTCAGGTGCACCCAGACACCTACTGGCAGGCAATGGTTATTGTACCTACTCCAGCTGATTGAACCACAGGTAAGATTTATTATTTTGAATTTAAAAAGGGCAATATGTCAGACAATCTAACCGTCCACGGTTTCCATAGTCTTTTCACCTACACCACGTGTGAGGTCTTACAGGATGCATATGACATCCCTCCTACATTGCTATTTCTAGGATTCACTTTTTTTCTTGTACTCTGTCTTTTTTTCATAAAAATATGGTTTGACAATAGGAAAACAATGCAGTCTTTACAGACTGAATCCAGGCTTCTTAGAAAAGAAGTTGGAAATCTAAGGAAGGACATGACCATCTTAACGAACAATTTTCAGTCAGCTGAAGTACTTTTAAACACAATACAGACTGATACCAAACTTTTCAAGAAAGAGATTACACATCTGAAAAAGGATACTAGGACTTTGTTTAAGACGACTCAGTCAACTGAGTTATTTTTGGAAAAGGTACAGTCTAATAGTAATTTATTTAAGGAGAGACTCAGCACTCTGGAGCAGGAAAAGGCTGATTTGGCACATAAAACCCAGTCCATGACAGTGAGTGCTGAAAAATTATTTGAGAGGATTCACACTGTTGAATGTATTAATTGGACTCTGTCAAAGGGGTATGACAGATTGACTGATAGAATGTCTCTCCAAGAAGGTAATATACATGCCATGAAGATTATGTCCAAGGATGAGATATTATCTCTAATGGACAGACTTCATACCTTAATCCTCAATGAGGGCATTAGAGGGGAATACTGGACAGGAGATCCAGACCTTGCAGAAGGCAATGGTAAACAGATTTGAAAAGATTGAGGAAATTATCGATTTTGATGACCAGGAGCAAAAGGTAAGAAGGCAAAATTTAACTTCATCAGTATATAAAACTCTCTAGGACAGCTTCCCCAGAGTTCTACCTACCTTTCCATTAATAATATCAGAAAAAGTAGCCAGCTCCAAATACGCTAAGGTTATCAAGGAATATACATGGGAGCCCGTATGTATGAATGATTTAAAAGAAATTAAAAAAGCAATTGTGACTTATGGACAATATTCGTCCTTTGTTAGAGAGATGGTCAAAACATGGGCTTTCAGTAACAAAGCCACATCCCACAATTAGGCTCAGTTAATCTCAGCTGTTCTAGAAAGTAGGCAACAATTGCACTGGAGATGCCTTCTTAAAGAGGAAGTGAGAATTTTAGAGCAACAGGAAAGAGCAAAAGAAACTGAGATTTCCCTAGATCAAATTATAGGTGATGGACTTTACTCTGATCCTCAGGACCAAGCTCTTTATGATGACCACACCCTGTCCGTATGTACCTCAGCAGCTTTAAAGGCTTGGGACAGGGTTCAGGAACCAGGACAGAGAGTGGAATCATATCTTAGGGTTGAACAGGATCAGAGAAAAACCTTTAGTGAATTTTTGCATAGACTAACTAGGGCCATAGAAAGAGGCATAACTGACCCAGAAGCTAGATGTATAATAATTGAATCTTTACCTTATGAGAATGCCAACATAGAGTGCAAAAGGATCCTGGGGCCTTTAAAGATCAGATCAGCACCCATGGATGAATGGGTCTTGCATACAATGAATGTTGAGACATTTGACTATGGTACTGAAGTGTGGGTAGGAGAAGCAATTTCCAATGGTAAGAGAAGACATCAAAATACCAAATGTTTTAGTTGTGGTAGAATGGGACATATGAGAAGGGATTGTAGACAATGGATTTCCAGGAATAATGCCTCTTCTGGGAATAACAGGAATAGGAGGACTCAGCCTTCAGGTTTATGTACCAGGTGTGGCAAAGGCTGACATTGGACTAATGAAAGTAGGTCAACAAGAGATAGACAAGGCAACCCGATACCATCGGGAAACACCATGGAGGGCCTCTATCAGGCCCCTATGATGAATGTGGCCCAGTCATTTCCAGTTACTGTGGAAATGTGCCTCGTCAGGAAAATTAGAAGGTCCCATGCCTGCTGTCAAAAGCAATAATGGTCTGAATGATGAGATAAATGTGGAGAATGAGTCAAGAACTCTGATGGGACAGAGGAAATGTATATTCTGGCATATATACATTTATATACTTCTATAAATGAACAAAGACCAAAGCTAAGGTGTGTATAAATGGCAGTTTTATTGAAGACTTATTAGACACAAGTGTGGGTGTAAGTATCATTACTCCAGAATCTTGGCATCTGAATTGGCCTCTTGAGGAGGTAGATGTTCAGTTCATTGGAATTGGAACCCTATCTCGGGTAAGACAAAGCACGAGATGGGTTGAATGCATAGGGCCAGAAGGGCAAATAGGAAATCTAATGCCATATATAGCTAATATTGCAGTGAATTTATGGGATCGTGACCTATTGCAGCAATGGAATACCCAGATTAACATTTCTGCAGCCCTTAAAGCTTATATTTCTGAGGAAAATAATAGAAGATAGTACAGATGATGAACACTGGCCATTCGGGCTGTACAAGAACACAAAGCAATTGATAACCCTTCAGATATACCAACAGCCCTGCCTTTAAAATGGTTGACTGAGAAGCCAATATGAGTTAAGCAATGGCATTTAGCTGAGGAAAAGTTGCAGGCTTTAGAACAGCTGGTACAAGAGCAATTAGATGCTCGACATAAAGAAGAATCTACCAGCCCTTGGAATTCTCCTTTATTTGTTGTTAGGAAAAAATCTGGAAAATGGAGAATGGTGACAGATCTTAGACCTATCAACAAGGCTATTCAACCTATGGGCTGCCTGCAATCTGGAATTCCTCTGCCCTCTCTGTTACCAAAGGTATGGCCTCTTATAGTAATTGATTTAAAGGATTGTTTCTTCACTATACCTTTACAAGAAAAAGATAGAGAAAAGGTTGCCTTCACAGTGCCTACTTATAATAATTCTCAGTCTACTAGGAGGTATCAGTATACTATCCTCCCATAGGGAATGCTCAATAGCCCCACCCTGTGGCAATATTTTGTAAGTCAACCATTGGAAATAATATGTAAGTGATTTCCTAAGTCTATAATTTACCATTACATGGATGATATTTTACTATCTGATTCAAACATAGATACCTTATAAAGACTGTTTGAAGAAGTAAAGATAGTTTTACATAAATGGGGGTTGCAGATTGCTCTTGATAAAATACAGAGAGGAGATTCTGTCAATTATCTAAGTTATAAAATAGGTTTACAAAAAATTAGGACAAAAAAGGCACAAATTAGGAGAGATCGGTTACGGACTTTTAATGACTTTCAAAGATGGCTAGGAGACATCTCCAGCCTATGATTGGCTGTTGGGATAACACTTGATCTAATAATTCATTTAAACAAAACCTTAGATGGTGATACGGATTTGAATAGTCCCAGAGAATTAACAGCTGAAGCAGGAAAGGAACTGACAATGGTTGAGGAAAAATTACAGGAGGCACATGTGGATAGGGTGAATTCAAAGCTTAGTTGTATTCTTGTCATATTTCCTTCCAGTATTTCTCCTACAGGAATTTTAATGCAGAGAAATGATATTATCTTAGAATGGATCTTTTTACCACATAAACCAAGTAAAAAATTAAAAACTTATGTGGAAAAAGTCTCTGAATTAATTATAAAAGGTAAATTGAGACTTCATCAACTAGCAGGCATAGACCCAGCAGAAATTATAGTGCCTTTCATTACTGATGAGATTATGGGAAGTTATGGGAAGACAATAAACCATGGCAAAGAGCTTGTGCTAATTTTTTGGAGAAAGTAATAGCAACTATCCCAAAAGTGATAAGCTTAATTTTATAAAGAAACTTCTTGGATTCTTCCTCAAATGGTATGTGATGCTCAAATAACTGGAGCCTGTACATTTTATTACCTGACAATAAATCAGGGAAGGCAGGTTACAAATCAGATGAACTGAGTAAGGTGGAACAAAGACCTTACAATTCTGTCCAGAAGGCAGAATTATATGCCATTTTCATGGTGCTAAGGGATTTTAAAGAACCTCTTAATATAGTTACTGACTTGCAATTATGCAGAAAGAGTTATCTTGCATGTTGAAACTGCTGAATTTATATCAGATGATACAGAATTGACTTCATTGTTTATCCAGGTCCAATACATGATCAGGAATAGGCTTTGCCCTATGTACATAACACACATCCAATCCCATACATGTCTTCCAGGTCCTCTAGCACAAGGTAATGCAGAAATTGATCAATTATCGATTTGAAGTGTGCTGCAGATATCTGAATTTCATATAAAACATCATGTAAATAGCAAAGGTTTAAAGAAAGAATTTTCTATATAACATGGCAACAAGCTAAGGAGATTTTTATAAAGAGATTCCCTACTGGCTCTTTCTATAATCAAACACCACTACCTTCAGGGACTAAGCCAAAGGGTACTCAAAGGAATGAAATTTGGCAAAAAGATGTGTTCCACTTTGCAGAATTTGGCAAATTAAAATATGTATACCACACCATTGACACTTATTCATATTTTCAGTTGGCAACTGCTTTAAGCTCAGAAAAAGCTGATTCAGTAATCATCCATTTATTTGAAGTCATGGCCATCATGCATATACCTTCACAAATAAAGACGAATAATGGTTCAGCTTATGTCTCTAGGAAAATGAAACGGTTTTTTGCTTATTATAATATTAAGCATGTTACAGGTATACCACACAATCCTACATGTCAAGCAGTTATATAAAGATCAAATCAAACTATAAAGGATATGTTAAACAAACAGAAAGGAGTGGAAAATGCCCCCAGAAATAGATTACATAATGCTTTATTAACCTTAAATTTTCTTAACACTAATGAGAAAGGGACAACAGCAGCAGAAAGACATTGGATAATGGAAAAGTCTGCTGAATTAAATCAACTGGTTTATTTCAAGGATGTGCTCACCTCGCAATGGAAGCCAGGAGATGTACAGCGTTGGGGAAGGGGTTTTGCTCTTGTTTCCACAGGAGAAGAAAAATTGTGGATACCATCAAAATTAATAAAGGTTCGGTTTGAAGAGGAGGAACCTCTTGGAAAGGTAAATGACACCTCATCTGTGATGATGATAATCATACAAGTGGTAAGAAAAACATATAGGATGGGGGCAGGGTTCTGTTCTTATCTCTGCAGGAAAACACTCATGTTCAAAAAATTCAAGGGACCCTGTATATTTGAATACTGATAGATGGAAACAATTTGCAACCCAATAAGGATCAGCAAGAAAATAGAATAGGTTCCTTAAGTGAGAATATTGAACACACACACACACACACACACACACACACACACATGAATGTCTTTATATTTATAAATATATAGAGCTGGAATAGAGCTGGTTTTAGAGCTGGTCTTGGAGTTGGACTCTGGCTCAGTAGCTCTCTGAATCCAAGCCTGTTGTTAAGAGAAAACTCAGAGTTTCTGTCTCATGTCAAGAGCCATTTATGGGACAGAAGGACAAAATAATTTATAAACTTCTTTGTCTTTCTTCATATCTATTTTTGTCTTTATCATACCTTTTACTTAATATATATGTATGTCTATATAAATAACTTAAGTTCTCCATAATAAATAATTTTTTTTCCTGCAGTAATCTTTGAAGTTTCCAGGAAGAAGATAGGGCCCCACTACAACAACTCCACCTGGTTAATATGACGTCATGATGCTGATAGCACTACTATAGGATCTGTTTTGGGTACCAGCTGCACAAGATGGTTCCAACTTGGTTAGCTGAAATGGTGCACATCTTTTACAACATTCTGGCCAGACCTCCACAAAATACTCAGAGACTATTTGCAATTTTACCAGGCCAAATATTAATCTTGGAATTTAACCATCATTTACTTTAACAGGATCCCCTAGAAAGAATGTCATCCCCATGACAGCTGGATGCAATTTTAGAGGATGATGTCCCCTCTCTCAGCAATGTTTGCCCTCAGGTTTAGGGACATCAGTTAGGGGTTGATTATAATTGGTATATGGTTGAGGGATGGAGGAGGAATTTTATAGGCTCAGGGATCTTTTTGAAAAAAAGAGAAAAAAGAGGGATAATTGGATGATGGGATAATAGATTGTTATTTGTGAGTTATTCTTTTTAGACAATTATATTGGTATCAATTCTTGTATATTGATACAAAGTTAAATTATATTGAATATTGTATGCATGTATGCTTCTACCTCTGTTTAAAACATTGTTTATTTATTGATATATATATATATATTTACCATATTGCAGTGTACATTACTACCTCTGATCAAAATACTTATACTTGTTTACATTTGAAGGTCATTGTCTTTATTTGTTGCACAGTTGTTTATTGTCTTAATCTTTAAGTTAGATAGGTATTGAGAATTAAAGATCAATAGTCATCTATGTTTGTCATATTTATAATTAGACTAATCAGTTTCTTAAGATACATAGAGATTATATTCAGTATAGATAATCTTCAACCTCTTCAAAGAGCTGTAGAAAATGGCCTTTAATCTAACTTACACTTCCATGGTAGTGAGACACAATCTCTCCTGGCAACACTGATCTATTCCCGAGAGAATGTTGAGCACCAAAGACACTCCTCCAGGATCCTTTCTTCTTGGCAGAACTGACCTTTAGGCAAAAAAAAAAAAAAAAAGAAAAAAAAAAAGAAAAAAAAATGCCCATATCTCAACCATGGACAGAGATACAGAGTATCCGTAAATGGATAAAACAGGACTGTCATATTCTGCCAAGACAGGGTAAGATAGTTTTGAAGTGGACATGGTGCCCTGCCCTGTTAGAAGAAGGGGGAGGGAGGAGGGGTGGGGGGGTAGTGGGAGGGGACCGGGAGAAGGGGAAGAAAGGAAAAAAAAATTATTTCTTTAATTATGTTCTTGAATGAAAAAATAAAACAAAACAATGTATGGAAAAATAAATAAATAAAAAAAGGATAACAAAAAAAAAACTGGAAAAAAAAGATAGTTTTGAAGTTTCTTGCCTTTAAAAATGATATGTCAGTTATGTTAGGCCTTAGCCAAAGTTGGTTTCTTCAACATTGCAAATGAGACTTTGGGTGATTGCTCAGGTAGTCAGTTGTCTCTGTCATTTGTTGCACATTATGGAAGTTTCTCGATTGCACTTCCTGTTTACTCAAGTAATATTGTTTCCCTTGTCAGATCGTCGATGGAGTTGAAGATTAGATAATTGTAGTTACCTTCCTCATTATTTAGACAAGCTCATTTTCAATCCAATATTTAGACTCCTTGAAATAGAATGTTTAATAAAAAATTTGTTATGTTTTCCTTTCTTAATATTGTTTATTGTTTGTAATTTTATATTTGGTATCTGTTCCTATTGTATATAGTATATTGGGTTTGGATTGATCTTGTTTAGACAAAAGGGAGAGATGATGAGGAAACTCTGTAAACCATCAAATCTAATTAAGGCGTGGCTACCTGCAGCCAAGGAGGAAAAAATGGGAGAACACAGGTGCATGCTTTCTCTGCATGTGGTGCCTGCTGGACATATAGGAATGGTCTAGGAGGGTCTTCTATTTGTGTATTGCCCTCATTGGTTAAATAAAGAAAACTGCCATGGCCTTTTGATAGGGCAGCCCTTAGGTGGGCAGAGTAGATAGAACGGAATTCTGTGAGAGAGAAGGCAGTGTGACAGACGCAGATGCCATGCTTTTCCAGCACAAGATGGACTCATGCTGGTAAGCCACAACTCAAGTGGCGATACACATTAATGGAGATGGGCTAAAATAATATGTGAGAGTTAGCCAATAAGGGGCTGGAGATAATGGGCCAGGCAGTATTTAAATGAATACAGTTTCCGTGTAATTTTTTCGGGTACACACCGGGAGCTGGATGGCACAAGGGGCCCTGCGCCGGGAACGCAGCCCAAACCCCTCATTACTACATAGGAAGTTGGCTCTCCCACTCTTGTAGTGTGAGTTTTCCCCTTATAACCATTAAAATATAATTGTTATTCTTGTGCTGGCCTGGTTATTTATCATACTGATCTCAACAGCACCTGGCACAACATCATCCCTGTGGATTCCTGGAATTTTTGTAGTGTCAGGTTTCTTGCTAGCCCCATAATGGCTCCCTCAATCAAAATATGTCTTTCCTTGCTCTCATCTCTGTGCTTCCTCCATCTCGACTATTCTGTTTCCTCAAGCTCTCCTTCTCTCTTCCTTCTTCCCTCCTCCCCTTCCACCATCCATTCTCCCCACACTGCCATTTTCCTAATTTTGTCAGGAGATGTTGTGTATTTCCTGTTCCCAGTGGGATCTATACTTAGGGTTCACCTCATTACTTAGATTCTCTAGGATTGTGGACTATAGGCTCAATATCCTTTGCTTTACAGCTAGTATCCACTTACGATTGAGTACATACCATGTTCATCTTTCTGGGTCTGAGGTACCTCACTTAAGATAGTTTTTTCTAGTTCCATTCATTTGCCTGCAAATTTCAAGATGTAATTTGTTTTTTAACACTTAGTAGTATACCATTGTGTATATGTACCACATTTTCTTTATCCATTCTTTGGTTGAAGGGCATCTGGGTTCTTTCCAGGTTCTGGCTATTATGATTAATGCTGCTATGAACATAGTTGAACAAATGTCCTTGTAGTATGATTGAGCATCCTTTGGGTATATGCCTGAGAGTGGTATTACTGGGTCCTGAGGAAGGTTGATTCCCAATTTTCTGAGAAACTGCAATACTAATGTCCAGAGTGGTGGTATAATTTTGCATTCCCACCAGCAATGAATGAGTGTTGGTCTTTTTGATCTTAGCCATTCTAACTGGTGTACGGTGGTATCTCAGAGTCATTTGATTTGCATTTTCCTGATGGCTAAGGATGTTGAATATTTCCTTAACAGTCTTTTGGCCATTTGAGATTCTTCTCTTGAGAATTATCTGTTTAGATATCTATCCCTTTTTTTAAAAAAAAATGGATTATTTGGAATTTTTATGTCTAATTTCTTGAGTTCTTTATATATTTTGCAGATCAGTACTCTGTCTGATGTGGGGCTGATGAGGATCTTTTCCCATTCAGTAGGCTGCCTCCTTTGCTTTATAGTAGCTTCTCAGTTTCAGGAGGTCCCATTTATTTATTGTTGCTCTCAGTGTCCGTGCTTCTGGTGTTATATTAGGAAGTGATCACCTGTGCCCCTGCATTGAAGGCTATTTCCCACTTTCTCTACTATTGACTTCAGAGTAATCAGATTTATATCAAGGTTTTTAATCTGTTTGGATTTCAGTTTTGGGCATTGGGATAGATATGGATCTAGTTTCATTCTTCTACATGTTGACATGCAGTTATACCAGCACCATTTGTTGAAGAAGCTTTTATTCTTTCATTGTATATTTTTTCTTCTTTGTAAAATATCAGGTGTTCATAGGTGTGTGGATTAATATCTGGGTTTTCAATTTGATTTTATTGGTCAACCTGTCTGTTTTTATGCCAATACCAAGCTGTTTTCATTACTGTAGCTTCATAATAGAGCTTGATGTCAGTGTTGATTCCTCCAGAAGTTCCTTTATTGTAGTGTTTTAGTTATCCTGGGCTTTTTGTTTTACTATATGAAGTTGAGTAGTTATTTAAAGGTATGTAAAGAATTGTGTTTGGATTTTGTTGGGGATTGCATTGAATCATAGATTGCTTTTGGATGGATTGCCATTTTTATTATGTTGCTCCTAGCTATCCAAGAATATGGGAGATCTTTCCATTTTCTGTTATCTTCTTCAATTTTTTTCTTCAAAGATTTAAAGTTCTTGTCAAACAGATCTTTCATGTTGGTTAGTGTTACCCCAATATATTTTATGTTATTTGTGGTTATTGTGAAGGGTAATATTGCTCTGATTTCTTTCTCAGATTATTTATAATTTGTGTGTAGGAGGACTACTAATTTTTTTAGTTAATCTTGTATCCTGCCACATTACTGAAGGTATTTATCAACTGTAGGTGTTCCTTGGTAGAGTTTTTGGGGTAACTTATGTAAAGTAACCTATCATCTGCAAAAAGTGAAAGTTTGATTTCTTCCTTTCCAATTTGCATCACCTTGATCTCCTTTGTTGCTTTATTACTTTAGCCAGAACTTCAAGATCTCTGTTGAATAGATGTAGAGAAAATGGACAGCCTTATCTCGTTCCTGATTTTGGAGCGATCTCTTTGAGTTTCAATCCATTAAATTTGATGTTGGCTGTCGCCTTGCTGTATATTGCTTTTATTATGTTTAGATACATTCTTTGTATCCCTGATCTCTTCAAGACCTTTATCATGAAGAGATGTTGGATTTTGTGAAATGCTTTTTAAGAATCTAATGAGATGATCATATGGTTCTTTTCTTTTTTTTTTATTCCTTTTTCTTTTTGCCAAAACACCATAGTCTTTATTTATAATGTCTTTCATTAATATCTTTATAGAGAAAGAGATCAAAAGTTATTAAAGTGAAAGTTGAATTTAAACCAATTACATAGTAGAATATTAAGCCATATTTTGTCTAGCAGCAAATTCAATATAATGATAAGCATTATTCAACATTTTAAGTCCTCATTAAACATATATAAAAAACTATTGATGTGAACCAAAATCTATTTTAAATTTGTTTTGTTTGACTATACTTGGGATGAATATGTTACTTATTTTACTTATTTTTTCATTTTCATTTTTTAATAAAAGAAACAAACTATCTTTTTTCATTATACATATGAATCTAAGTTCCTGTTACCTCCCCTCCTCCCATTCCCTCCACATACTTCCCACCCCATCCACTCCTCAGAGAGGGGAAGGCACATTAAGAGGGTACAGGGAAGGTCTAAGACCCTCCCTACTATATCTAGGCTCAGCAAGATATCCATCCAAAGAGAATATGTTTTTTTCTTTCAGTTAATTTATATCGTGGATTACATTGATAGATTTTTGCATGCTGAACCAACCCTGCATCTCTGAAATCAAGCCGAGTTGATCATGGTGAACAATTTTTCTGATGTTTTATTGTATTCAGTGTGACAGTGGGTTGTTTTTTGTGAGTATTTTTTGCATCTTTGTTCATGAGTGAGATTGGTCTCTAATTCTCTTTCTCAATTGCATTTTTGGAAGATTTCGGTATTAGGGTAACTGTAGCCTCATAAAAAGAGATTGGAAATGATTCTTCTGTTTCTATTGTGTGTAACACTTTAAGGAGTATGGGTATTAGCTCTTCTCTGAAATTATGGTAGAATTCAGCACTAAAACCATTTGGCCATGGGTTTTTTTTGGTAGGGAGGCTCTTGATGACTGCTTCTATTTCTTTGTAGGTCTATTTAAATTGTTCACCTGGTCTTCGTTTAATTTTGGTATGTGATTCCTATCCAGAAAATTGTTAATTTCTTTTACATTTTCCAATTTTGTGAAGTACATATTTTGTAGTATGACCTAATAATTATCTGGATTTCCTCGATGCCTGTAGTTATGTCCTTTTCATTTCTGATTGTCTTAATTTGGATATTCTCAAGCTGGCTTTTGATTAGTTTGAATAAGGGTTTGTGTATCTTGTTGATTTTCTCAGAGAAACAATTCTTTGTTTCACTGATTCTTTGTTTTGTTTTCTTTGTTTCCATTTTATTGATTTTAGCCCTCAATTTGGTTATTTCCTGTTATCTACTCCTCCTGGGTGAATCTGTTTGTTTCTGTTCTAAAACTTTCAGGTGTGCTGTTAAGTTGCTACTGTGAGATCTCTCCACTTTCTTTTGGTAGGCACTTAGTGCTATGAATTTTCCTATTAACACTGCTTTCATAGTGTCCCGTAGGTTTTGGTATATTGTGTATTCATTTTCATTGAATTCTAGAAAGTCTTTAATTTCTTTCTTTATTTCTTCCTTGACCCAGGAAGAAATATTGGTTCAACTGTGCATTGTCCAATTTCGATAAGTTTGTAGGCTTTCTGCACTTAGTGCTGTTGTTAAATTCTAACTTTAAATCATCGTGATCCAATAAGATACATGGGGTACTCCATTTTTTATATCTTTTTAGGTTTACTTTGTTATTGAATATGTGGTCAATTTTACAGAAGATTCCCTGAGTTGCTGAGAAAATGGTATATTCTTTTGTGTTTGGGTAGAATGTTCTGTAGATGTCTGTTAGGTCCATTTGATTCATGACATCTATTAGTTCTCTTATTTCTCTGTTAAGTTTCTGTCTGGTTGACCTATTTATTGTGGTGAATGAGGTGTTGAAATCTCCTACTAATACTGTGTGGGATTTGATGTGTGATTTAACCTTTAGTAATACTTCTTTTCCATATGTGGGTACTCTTATATTTGGGAGGTAGATGTTCAGGATTGAGACTTTATCTTGATGGATTGTTCCTGTGATGAGTATAAAATGTCCTTCTCCATTTCTTCTGATTGATTTTAGTTTGAAGTGTATTTTGTTAGATATTAGAATAGGTACACCTACTTGTTTCTTAGGTTCATTTCTTTGGAAATTTTTTTTCTTGTACTTTACTCTCCGTTAATGTCTTTCTTTGAGAATGAAGTGTGTTTCTTGTATATAGCAGAAGGATGGATCCTGTTTGTGTATCCATTCTCTTAGCCTGTGGCTTTTTACAGGTGAATTGAGTCCATTGATATTGAGATAATAATTACCAGTGATTGTTAATTCCTGTTAGTTTTTGGTAGTAGTGTTTGTGCATTTCCCTTCTTTCAGACTTACTAGTGTGATGTTATCTGTTGCCTGTGTTTTTGTGGGTATAGTTAGCTTCCTTGGGTTGGAATTTTCATTCGCATAATTTCTGTCTAGCTGGATTTGTAGAAAGGTACTGTTAATATTATTTCTTTATTCTGTATGTTTTGCATTTTGATTATTATATGGCAAGAGGACTTTTTGGTTCAGCCTATTTGGTGTTCTATAAGCTTCTTGTACCTTCACAAGCGCAAGATATCCTTCTTTAGATTGGTAAAATTTCTTCTAAGATTTTGATGAATATATTTTCTGTGCCTTTGAGCTGGAGTTCTCTACTTCTATTCCTATTATTCTCAGTATTGGTCTTTTCATAGTGTCCCAGATTTCCTGGATGTTGTTTATTAAGAATTTTTTGGATTTAATATTTTCTTTGACCAATGAATCTATTTCCTCTACAGTATCTTCAACCCTTGAGATTTTCTCTTCCATCTCTTGTATTCTTTTGGTTATGCTTGCCTCTGTAGTTCCTGATGATTTATCCAGATTTCCATTTTCAGAATTCCCTCAGTTTGTGGGTTTTTTTTTATTGTTTCTATTTCAGTTTTCAAGTTTTGAACTGTTGTGACTGTTTGTGTCACCTGCTTGATTACTTTTTCTTGGGTTCCTTTGAGAGATTTAACGCTGTCTTTCAATTTTTTGTCTTTTTCTCCATTTCTTTAAGTGAATCTTTCCTTTCCTCTTTAATGGTCTCTATCATACTCATAAAGTTATGTTTAAAATCATTTTATTCTGCTTCTTATGGGTAGGATGATCAAGTCTTCCTGTTGTTCTTGTGTTACCATGTTGCATTTTAGGTTGTTGAATGAATTCTTGCATTGACACCTAACCATCTCTTCTTCTAGTTGGTGCAAGCAGTGTCTTTGCCTCTTGGTCTAGTCCTTGCAGTGGCTGTCTGTGTTTTTGGAAACTGTTCTTAGTCTGCTCTGTAATGTCACTGTCTGTGTCTCAGGTAGCCACTGAGGTCTCTCTTGGTCTGCTCTCTTGGTTTATTCTCTTGGTCCACTCTGTGCAGTCACATTCTTTGCTTCAGTGTGTGAGGAGGGCCTGCTTGTTCATCCCAGCTTCCTGAAACTGAAATAATCACACAGAAAACTGTATTAATTAAATTACTTCTTGGCTCATTAGCTCTAGCTTCTTATTGGCTAATTTCATATTAATTTAACCCATTTCTATTAATCTGTGTATGGCCACGTGACAGTGGCTTACAGGCAGTTTCAGCATGTCTGACTCTGACTGCGGCTCCATGGCTTCTGTAGGAAAGTTACCTGCCATCTGGCTAAAGAAGCTGAGGTGGGTGGGGAGGAGCCTGGGGTTTTGCCCCTGTACGGAGAGCCTAGAAATTGGGGTGCCCCACCGGGTGGGTGGTCACTCACCTCTTGGTCCTCTTTGTGTAGTTGTAACCTGTGTTTTAGTGTTTCTCTGAGGTTGCTGGGGATATTCAAAGGCAAATGCTTTATAATATATACTGTAATATTATTTGGTTGGTTGACAGTGAGTTTTTCTTACCTCATCTTTAAGCGCATCTGAGTTGGCCATATTATATATCACTGTGTGTCTCATCAAAATTATCCATAATTTCAAGTATTAGTCAATACAGGCTGAAGCTTAATATGCTGTTGCAAAAGTACATGAAACTATTAATTGTAGTTTCTATGTGTCACTATCTCTTAGTCATATGGGGATATTGTTTTCTTTTTTCTTTCTTTTCTCTACTTTTCAAAACTCAAACCGCTATCATGCTAAATATCAAGAGCTGGAGGCCTTCTGTTTTGGGAATTTTCCACTACTTCCTTCAATGTATTAGATATGTATTTATACATATGCCAACTTAAGCATATGTTTGATAAACGTTATTTCAACATGAATGATCCAATAAACTACTTTTAAAAAATACCTTAAAGTAACAATAATGTTTTAATCCAATACAGCAAGGCAGATTATGTGGTCTTTAAGTTTGTATTACAGAAGAGATGTGAAGCTTGTTCTAACGAATTAATAGTTAGAGATTATAGACTAAATAAAAATGGTAACATTAACCAAAATGGTGAGAGAAACAACTGATGAAAATTTTGTCTGAAAATTGTCATATTCAGATATAATTATTTGTATGCTAATAAAATTTTAAAGTATGGTAACTACTCTAAGCATATGAAAATCCATAAATTTTCATATCTTAAAATGTCATATAAAATTAACTTACCCTAGAAGATTTGAAGAAGATATTGAATAACACTGACCCAGATCCCCTTATTTGGCATATAATTTTAATATGGTTTTACAATATTGATGTATTAGTTGGAAAATTCTGGACCATATCATAAAATCAACAGCTATTAACTCTTTGAATTCTATCTATCAGACTCTGTTCTTATTTTCTGTAAGTCCATTCTATATTTACAGAAGGGAAGCTTTCTTTCAGGAAACACAATCAATCATCATAAAAACTATTCTACATCATAAATACCACTTCACCATTTAGAATCCTTTATTTATATGATCCCCTCAAACTTTATTCTGTTTTTATTAAGTAGATCTAAGTGTATAATTATCTCTAATTATGTCTACTATAACCTCTGAGCATTTGACATTGTTCACTATACTTAATATTTAGTATATACACATGCTTAAATATAAATTAAATGTCATAATTTAAACACAGAATAATATAGGTTAATGCATGGATAACAGATAGAAATTATGTTTTAATTAACCATATGCTAAAATAATACATTGTGTTTCATTGAAGGATATACAATATTGAAAGAATTTTTACCTGCCTTTCATTGATTTCAGTGTTGCTCTTCAGTGCCTCATAATTGGGATCTGAATTCTCCATTTATTGGATGGTTCTATTATATACAAAAAGGAAGAATATTCCATTTTTCAAACATGACTTGATGATCTAAGGCAACTGAATTCTTTTCCTTCTTCACACTGAAAAACAAAAATAAAAAACAAAATAACAAAAATAAATCTTTTACTTCTGCATCTCAGAGTCATTCATGTTCTGCTGACAGGAAATGAAGAAAAGTACAGATTATTTCAGGGTAAGTTTTAATAGGACATTGGAACCTTCAGACAAAATGAGAACTTAGAGGATACAGTAGGTAAGTGAATTCTTCAGTAGGTTATGAGAGCAGAGTCTTCAGGAAATAGGACCTGACTACAGTTGAAATGTGCTAAAGACAAATGGCTTGTTGGTTTAGGTTCTTTGTTGTTCTTCTGAGTGTTCCTATCTTCTCAGTACAGAGAATGCAGCTTTATATAAGGTCCTGAGCATTCTGCGAACCATGTATTCCTAGTTCAGCCTGAGACATGGCTTAGGGACTAATTTGCATTCCTTGTGTTTCTTGTGTCCAGGCTGTAGCCAGTGCAACCTGAAATAGATAATTTATAATATAAAGAAATGGAAAATCAAAGAAAAAACTCAAAAAGAAAAACAGAAAAAGACATGGAAACAACCATGATTTGGATATCATCAATTGGTTCCCCCAAAATGTTTGAGAAGCTCAAAAATCCATACTCGATTAATCCAGCATGAGTTTGTTAACTTTTGATCCATGTGATCTCTGTCCCTAAAAGATCTTTACTTTAAAACACCACCTACAATCTTTATGTAATGTATATTTCTAATAGAAATGAAGTGTACATTACATAAAAAGTCATATTGGCCAGAAACAATAATCATAATCCTTAATGAAATATGAACCAATAAAGTATGCTAAAAGTGCTAATTTGCATAGCTACCAGATGTCACACTTTCAGAACTAGTCACTGATAAACTCTCCCCTCCCTTGACCTTAGCAAAGACAGTACTTCCCTGACTTCATTTTGGTTTGGAACCCTGTAGTCTTAACTCTGAATGGGAGTGGTACTAGATTTCTTTTTTTATTACAAAGTTGATGAGAGACCTGTTGCAGGAATTATGTTTCCATTTTGTTATATCTTTAAAATAAATTCAGAAACTTGAACCATGTCCCTAATGCTCATCCAATATCATTAATGTTTAACTAAAAGAAGAAAAGAGTGCCATTGTTTGACCTTAGAATAACCTCCTAATTTAAATGACAGTTCCAGATAACCAGACAATCCTTAATTGTGAGCACACTTCACAATACCTGCCTGGTTCTTCTATCTGTTCCCACTTTCATCTTCCCCTCTCCAGTCCTGTTTTCCTTCTTCAGTTCTTTTTCTCTCTCTTGTGCCATGCAAACCTGAATTTGATACCCTAAATCCTTACATGGAGAGAAGACTTCTAAAGGTTGTCCTCTTACATTCACAGATGTACTGTGGCATGCACAAACACACACACACACACATGCTCACACACCGCGCACACACACACACACACACACACACACACACACACACACACACACACACACACACACACAAACAATTGCTATTTAGTGGACCTAACAGAAGTCTGTTCCTGTCAGAATTGTGCATATTCATTTTATTCAGACTTAGAAGAACCTGTCTTCCAGTAAACATCATGCACAGCAAACCTCCACTCTATATCACTTGAACCTGTACAAGAAATTAAAGCTAGACAGAGGAAAAGGGTAGAAGCAGAATCATTTGAAAAGCTGGCAGCTCCAAAGCATTTGAGAATATGATGCTATAGGGACCAATTTGCATTGCATTAAGAGGAAGGACGGCTATGTTAGTGTCCTATTATTTTTATTTGCTGAGTTAGATGTTGAATGACATTCAGAAAATGGGTTGCTGCTTTCTTCAGAAAAAAAACCACAGAAATGTTCCGATGACCTACACGATTCTGGTCAGCATCCCTTTCAAATGCCTGCCACTCCAGTCACATTCTCTGCCAGAAACCTGTTACAGACACTGAAAGTTGTAAGTGTTCCTTGGAGAATCCCTCATGATTTTGAATATACTGATAGAGTAGTTCAAAACAGATATAATTTTGTGTATGTGTGTGTTTGAGTAAGAGAGAGAGAGAGAGAGAGAGAGAGAGAGAGAGGAGAGGAGAGAGAGAGAAAGGAGAGAGAGAGAGAGAGAGAGAGAGAGAGAGAGAGAGAGAGAGAGAGAGAGAAATTTGTCGCTAAAACGGGGTCTTTTGTATCCAGGACTTGCCTGAAAGTTGTTATGTAGAAAGATTGACCTTGAACTTTTAAACCTTCTGACTCTACCTCCTAGATACCAGGATCGCTTAACAAGACACTATGTCTGGTTCATACATATTTGTAACTGCTTTAGAAATTCATGCTTTTTCAGTGGCCCTTGTCACAGTGACATTGCCAAATCATTTTTTTTTTTTTACAGACAAGATTTAAGCTCAGTTTTTCAGTGTGTAACACTTCACTGTGCCTGTATTCAGCAGGTACAAATGCTCCTTTCCTTAAGAACTTTGTAATAAAGTCATAGTTTTTCTTTTAACTGTCTCTTAAAATATATTCCTTTTATTATTATACTACTTGTTTATTTGTGCATATGTATGTGCACAAGTTTGCATGGCTTGGTGTATGTGGGGAGGTCAAAGGATACATTTCAGGAGCTGTTTCTCTTCTCTTCTTCCATGTAGATCACAGAGACTGACCTCAGATTGTCACCCTTGGACAGCAAGTACATCAAGCTGATAAGTTGTCTTGCTAGATCTTAATTGTCTTTACAATATTTATTTTACTAAATTTCACATAAAACAAGAGGAACTACATGATGTGTTTATTTGATATTGTTTTTATATTTACAATGTTATATAACCACTTAGACCTGTTTCCCCAATTCTAAAACTGTTTTGTCACTATATAGAAGTAACTCAGAATTAATTTTTGCCTATATATTTGAGTCAGACTTCTTCCTGTTGTAAGAGAAAACATGCTATTTACAATATAAGGAAGAAAATATTTATTTTCATTCAGCGTTTCAGATTTTCAGTCCACCCGAGCAGAGTAGACAAGTCAGAGCGGAGCAATTCATGTCTTTGCGGCCAATAAACAGAGAAAAAGGAAGCTAGCAGGGCCCGTTGTAACCATTGAAAGCACAACTTCAGTGAATTAACATTTCACTCTAATCTCCAGTGCCAAAAGTTTCATCATATCCAATAATAGCACCACCCCTGAATGACTCAGCACAGGTGCCTGGGGGATACACTTCATCTTCAAACCATAACATTCCCAGGTTCCCATTGCACTGCAACCTCTAAGCTACCTTATTTCTGTATAAACTAAATTTTTCTATGCATGTCATATTTTGCCTCTCTGGCTTGGAGTGTAAGCCTTTAAAACGTATCTCTTTAATGGATCAGTATAGCACAGAACTAAAAAATGATACAAAAGAATCAGAAGTTTGAAATATTTCCTTGAAAATTTTTATTCTTTTTACATACATATTATGAAAACAGTTTTTTTCACACAATACATTCTGTCATTGTTTCTTCCCTCTCAACTTAAAACCTTTGCAACTTGACATGCTTATTTCTCTTTTTTTAGAAAACAGAAAACACTCACAAAGCAAATGAATAAACAAAAGCAACAAATATGTAAAAATACAAGGATAGTGCAAAAAGGATCCATGAAGATGTGTTTTCACAGAAAATGAGATTGATTTAGAATTGATTTTAATGTCAGATATTTACTAATGGGAAAATGTTTTGTTCTCCAAAGCAGCAGACTGGGAATCCTTTTACTTAAAGTATATGAATGCATGCATGTGTCTATTTATCTATCTATCTATCTATCTATCTATCTATCTATCTATCTATCTATCTATCTATCTTCTATCTATATATCTATATGATTTATCTATCTACCTCTGTCTATCTATTTATCGTCTATCTATATATATCTATGCATCTATCTATCTATCATTCATGCATTCATTTATCTGTCTGTCTCTATCTTTATCTAGTGTACACATATATTTATATGTCCTTATTATTTATTTTATGGTTAAGTATAAACTTTATTTTACTAATTATGGTACCAAACATTGTTTCTTCCATATTATTATCTGTATATGTTGTTTAAATACACTTGAAAATTTTTCAATGAAAGTTAGGTTGTGGCCTTTGAACAAATAGATAGGTAAAAAATGTAAGTCTATGGAGATAAGAAAGTAAAAGAAACTATGAAGTCATTGAAAAGAAGCTTGTACTTCTACAAAGAAAAAACAGTGGTGATGCATTAGTTTCTTATTTCATTGTTGTGATAAAAATACCTGACAGAAACCAACTTAAGGGAAGAAGAATTCATTTGGGTTTATAGTTTGAGAGGGTGCAATCCACCATGGTAAGGAAGGCCTGGTGGCAGTAGTATGAGGCTCTTTGCTTACATCTGCATGAACAAAGAAGTTAGAGATAAATGGTGATCCTCATCTAGTTTTCTCCTTCTTTTTCCTTTTTATTCAATCCAGTTCCTACATACAAGATAAATCTACATTTCTATTTTTTAAAAAAATATTTATTTATTTATTATGTATACAATATTCTGTCTGTGTGTATCCCTGAAGGCCAGAAGAGGGCAACAGACCTCATTACAGGTGGTTGTGAGCCACCATGTGGGTGCTGGGAATTGAACTCAGGACCTTTGGAAGAGCAGGCAATGTTCTTAACCGCTGAGCCATCTCTCCAGCCCCAAATCTACATTTCTTAGTTAAACCTACCTATGGAAATGCTTCACAGACACTGAAAAGTGCATCTTCTTGGTGATTTTAAATCTCCTCAAGTTGATAATGAAGGTTAAGCATCTGATGCAGTCATTAGGTGATGATGTATCTACATTGATTCTGTTTGCCTCTTGAAACTGTCCAGGTAAGCTTTTGTGGGATTCCCCTTTGTATGCTGCGAATATGCTTTTTATCATTGGCTAATAAAAAATAAAGAGGTAGTTTTTGCCTATGGCAAGGCAAATATAGCAAGGTGGGATAAAGTAGGAAAGAAGGTGGAGTGGGGGGGTGCCATGTAGCCCCCCCACCCCCCACCAAGAAGCAAGATGTAAGGGATCAAACCATGAGACTTGTGGTAAAATATAAAATAATAAAAATGGGTTAATTTAAGATGTATGAACTAACTAGGAATATGCTTGAGCCGTTGGCCAGACAGTGTTATAATTACTATAGTTTCTGTGTGATTATTTGGGTCTGGGTGGTCGGGAAACAAAAATGGTCTCTGTTTCCAGTGAGCCTCAAAGAGAACTGAACAGCTCAAGAGTCCACCCAGAAAACTGCACAAACCTACAGCCTCCACTTTATACCTAGGTCATAAACATATGATATTATGGAGATAACAATTTAGATAATGTTAACAGAGTATGTAATTAATAGAGAATTAATATTTAAACGAATGTCAATAGCTCTATGTATATCTTCCTATGTTCAGCTAAAGTACATAGTAGTAATGAACAAATATCTATGTTATCAAAAGAAGCTTCATATAAGAATATGCTTGATTATAAGTCTAACTATATATCTCAAAAACATTAGTTTTCAAAATAAATATTTTCAAATATCACATTTTTACCACCTTCCAAAACTGCACAATTTTTCAAGGTTAGACCATAACAATAAGTGTATAGTTCTACCCTTAAATGAAACTCAAATGCAATAGAAGAAACCAAAGATTTGTAAACAAAGAGATATATTATAAATTATCCTATTAGAAGTACTTGACCTCCAGAGAGTAGGAATGATTACAAGCATTACTAAGATATACAACAGTGAAACAAAACAATTATTTAAACTAACAAATAGGGCTTAAGTACATAGGAAAATTTTCCCAAAATGTGTCTAAAACTGTGCCTTTTCAACAATTGGTATTCATTTTCCTATTTCTTATGCATGCTTTCTTTAATTTTAAATCATACAGACCAGTGAGTAGCATTCCCTTGAGAGGTAAGGCTCATCTCCCTTAGCAGGTATCCTCAGAGAAACACTTCTGCCATACAGATGGCCTCCTGGTTTGGACAGCTTGAGAAAAGTGTCTGTGCTCCTCATTAGCAATTGAACAACTGTCCAGAGTGCTCTGATTCATTCAAAACCTTCTGTTCTCAGACTTTTGATGAGCTGTTCATTGAGAAGCAAATACCTGCCTGCTTTATTGGTCCCTCCATGATACTGCTACAGGGCAGATACTTAGCGACACTGGTAAGAACTCCTCTACCTCAGGGAAGGTAATCAGGAAACAGGAAGAATTACCCACACTTGGGTAATGAGCTTTAGACATCATTGACAGGAGGATAAAGGGTATGAGTAAAGAATACAAATATTTCTTGCCAGTAATTCGATAGACCTAGAGCACGCAGAGCAGCGATGAACTGCTACATCAATTTCTTCTTTAATTCTTTGAGTTCCAAAGTCTGTAGCAGTGTTTACAGAAGCAAGTTTTCCAGAAACTTCCTCAACTCTTACAATGATTAGTGGTAATTTAGATACTGGTATAAAGCCTAAATTGCAGCATCAAATGGAACTAGAATAATGATTATTAAAATGTATGCCAGATTATATGTAATATTCAAAATGAAAGCTATGCTAATGAATCCCAAAGCCCAGGACCACCTTTTTGCATATAACTGTATTAAATGTAATGGGAGGGGCAGGAGTTATTAGCTTCTAAAAATTTTCCTTGATTAAATATAATGTATATCATCTTGAGGCCATGTAATAGAATAGCCATTACTTTGCTTTATAAATGCATTAAATTAAGAAAATGACATTTTCAATTTGAAAATTATATATCCTGAGGTTTACATTTAGAATGCTTTTTGCATTAGTCTGCAAGATGTGCACCCTTGAACTGAAAGCTACCTGGAAACAGAAAAAAAGGGGATGTTGATAAGAAACTCTAAAAATAGACTGGGAAATTAGTGCATTTTTCTCTCTTAAAAGCAAAGAATGTTTAAAACAAGAAATCTCAATTTTAGCACTGCTAACTTTGGATGTAATGTTTCTTATTGTTGAGGTCTCTCCTGTGCAATCTGAGAGGTATATCAATATTCTGGACTCTGTGTCTTAGATTCCAGCTTTAGTTCTTCAGGTTATGATATCAGAAATACCACCAGGCTATTGCCACCAGCAATAACTGCATGCCATGAATATGGAGCCATTGTTTAGAGGCATGGAAGGGCAGGACTGTTTCTGCCTGTCTTTTCCACTACAGCTGTAATTCTCTGAAATCTTTAGACAATCCAAATAGAAAAGACAATAAGCCATAGGGTCAGGGACTGGAGAAAGAATAAGGCAGAAGGGATCATACAAAGTTTGGGCCAATAGAAGAATAGGTCGCTTTTTCAGGCGTCCTGGTGGACCAGGTGAGCACTTTCCTTGCCAAGATCTAAAGTCCTTCTAACAATATGAAGTAGCCCTACCAAACCACCAAGGGAAATCATTGATCCAAACACCATCAAGAGAGAGAGACATTGACAGAGGCCAAAGAAAGACTTTGTATTTTGCAAGACACAGGGGCTTTCCTGATATCAATTCCAGACACTGCTGAGCCAGGGGTCCAACCACCAGCTGTGAATGTTCTAACATTGTAAGTGTCTCTTAAATGTTAGAAATGATAGACCATAGAATCCAGGAACTAAAGGATTGATAGAATTTCCTAACCTGGACAAAGAAGAAGACAGACTAAAATCCAGGGAGAACATATTTTCCTGAACCTGCAGAACAGTAACTAGAAAGATCAGTCTTCGATGTTACTAAAATCCTGGGTAAATATTCACTTATTTTATAGGTGCAAAGCAAAATCTAACAGAGTAGATTCAGAGGGTTATATTCCAAGGCAAATTATAAGTAAATTTCTGAAAATTTAATTAAATGAAAATAATCATAAAAGAACTGAGAGAATAACATTACTTCTAAGGTGAAAAGATATTCACTTAAGAACAGTTTTCCCACCTGAAGGCAAAAAGAACCTAAGTAATGAAATGTTTTATAGATGCTGAAATGCTGGCAATAATTGATATGCTACTGAGAAACTATCTTTTTTTAAAAAATGCTTTTACTTATTGTTTATGATTTTTACATGCTACATTTTTATCATTCACTTCTCTCCTACCATTCCTTCCAGACCTTCCCATATCTCTCTATCTACCCAACTTCACATGTTCTCATTTTTTTTCTCTTACCTGAAAAGGAAAAGAAATGCATGGGAGTCATTTTGTGTTGACCAACTAATGCTGGGTGACAGACAGGTCCTGGCAGAGTATGGTCAGTATAACAAGTGTCATCTTGTTAAAGGGAACTGAAACCAGCAGAATTCACCTAGCAGCAATCAAATTTCAATAGCTCTGTAGATAGGAGAGCTATCTTTAAGACATGAATGGAAAATAATGCTGTACTAGAAAGAAAAAAAGCTGAAGATATTTTCAGCAGCATATCTAGTCTTCTTCCTGTACTGAGATGAAAGGAAGTTCTTCAAACAGAGAGAATAAATGTTAAATAACAATACAGTCTTGAAACATAAGACATGCTGAAAGAAGAAATATGGGTAAACATAAATTTGAGAAAATGTGGTATTTTTCTATGGAAAGAGGGAAGCTTATTTTTAAAACATAAGGTAGTAAAACTTTAGGAAAGCTGATGTGATCAGAAGTAAATATGTCACTTTGTAGCTGATGTGAGAAGTATCCTAATGTCTTCAGAAAACAAAAACTTATCCCTGTAACTATACCCCTAAGAAAAAATGATATCAGATTGCTGACTTTCAGGAAGACCTGAATGAGCTAGAGTCTAGCCAGTAGACACAGCAAAATACTGGTTATTAATTCTTGAGAGGCTTGAACGACAGACACCTGCAACCAATGCTATTCACAGAAAACACAAGAAAATTACCTACCTGATGTCAAAAATAACATAATAATAAGGTTAATGGTGTTTTGTTTTACATTTTTGAGCTCTGAGATTTATAAATATTATCTTTATTTCTAGAAGAAACAATTCTATTTATGAGTCAATCCTAGACATCTGTGGCCCTCTTCCAGCTTCATTTTGGCATCAGAGGAAGTTTTTGTGTGATATTGTCTTGGGCTCAGTTCAACTTATGGGGCCAGTGGATGGGAACTGATGTAATGAATAGGGAGGAAGAAACTAGGTTAATGCCCCATTTCTCTCTGCTTGATGAGTTATATCCTAAAAGTTATATACTTGCATCTCCTCTTGACAGTGGCTCCCTGTGATTTATATCATGCCGACTGCTTGCTAGGTGTTGTCATGGGATCTGGGCTCTCTTTTCTGCTTTTGGGCCCAAAGTAGCTGCTATGCTTTTGCCATGTTATGGGTTATCAATACTCCCATGTAGAACTTTTGTATGACCTTTGAATCTTAAGACTATTCTCTGAATTAAATTATTCATGTGTTTTATTTAGTTTCCTATTTAGACCTGGTCACATATACCTTAAAATTATGAATAATCAGATAATAAAATCATTATCTAGCTCAATTCAACTTCCTTTCCTGTAAATGCCTGCTTATTTTTCTTTTGAACTATCTTTAAAAATCAAAGTTTAAGCAAAGAAGAATGTATCTTAGAGTAATAAAAAGTAAAGAACATGATATACTATTTGTGTATGCCTGGATATTATGAGATTCCATTATTTAAATGCTTTGGCTGAATGATACAATTCCGTGACAGAGTTTAGGTAGTCTATCACCTGAAATTATCTCTAAGGGTTTGGAGATTCTTTCATTACTCCGAAACCTTCTCATACTCAGCTATTAATGGTATGCCTCCTACGTGAAGAACAGATTTATTCTGATTATGAAAGAACTGATGAATGGCCAAAGTGGTCAATGAGTACATTTATATTTTACATTATGGCATTAATTTACTAACTGGATGAATTCAAACATCAGGGTTTTAAAATATTACTAAAAGAAGCTCCTTGAGGACTATGCAAAGATCCTCAAACTATACAAGGGAATGGAGAGCACTTAAAAGCTCAAGACATCATGATCCACACCATGGTATCTCTGTGCACCACAGGGTATCTAGACAAGTTGCTAATGACAGCTAGTCTAAGGCATTAATATAAAATCAGTAGGACTGGCAAAGTGATATGTAAACATTAGTAAACAGGTATTGGACAGTGCAGTGCATCTAGAAATTAAGCAAAATAATATATGACAAACTGCATGAATATTTTTAAGGCTGGCATTTTTAATGTTTCCTTAATGATTGTCTTGAGTATCACTCATAGTCATACTTTTATAAAAATATTCAATTCAATTTAATTGTTGTCTTGGAAAATTATTTGAGAGAGAAATACATTATAAGTCCATGGTAGTTACAGCTTAGTTCAGGTACCATACAATATTGACATGTGCAAAGCGATAAAATATTGCCTTCATTTTGTGAATGGGGGAGAGAAATACATAAAAAAAAATGAGCTATCCTAAACAATGAATATAATTAAGAGATTTTAAATATAAACATTGCAGGTAGGTAAGAAATACATGTGAAATAAAGTTTATGAGATTTAAAAAAACTTTTTATTATATATTTGAATAACAAAGAAACTATTTAAAAATAATAGACTGAAAACTTCAAACAATGTATAAAAGCATCAGGTCTACTTTTAAAGCATAATGAGCATTTGGTGAAAAAATGGTAAGTTAATCTATTGACTTATTTACTATTTAAACGTTTTCTTCAAAAAAGAAATATTATCAAACTTAAAGGAACCCAAAGATAAGAGATATTTCATTTCTCTCAGATACATTTCTTTAGTTGAATTAGTTTTGAGCACCTTGTACATGAATCTGTTTTTCAAAGTATAAGTTATAACAAAGTTAAAATCCAGGGCTCTCTTTCTCTCATTACACTATCATTTCCATTTTAGTGTAGGGAGTGATCTCCCCCTTTCATCTAGCGATTTCCTGGAGTGCAGTCTTTCCTACCAGGAAGGAGGAATTGATAGTACCAACTACCAGGGGAGAAGAAAATTCATAGAAAAATAACTGTCTGATTGCAATCTCTCTAATTCTTTCCGTGAATTGGGAGGCTCACTAAGAAGAGGAATCTCTAACTGCGACACTGAGAGGAACCCTACAATTGCATAGCCTTTCAGGTGCTTACAAGCAGTGCCCAAACCAACCCTGCAAGCTCATGCTAAAAGAGAACATAGCTTAGTTCCCAGAAAATCAGCAATGCCTTCAATTTTGAACGTCAGGTTATGACTCTTACTGGTGTCACCACCTTTGTAGAAAAACTACCAAACTGTGTGGTGGATTTGGATTTACATCTTCTGTGTACTCTAGACATTCCCTGATATCTACATGCACCATTTATACTTTGTATTTCCTGTAAGTACTCAGCTACTTTTGGAAATTAAGTAATGATTCTATGGAAGCCTCAATTGACTAATGGTCCTTGAACTTCAAATATAGCATTTACTCTACATTACTCTATGTCCTGGTTTATCCTTTTAAAGGGAAATCATACATTAGAGGATGAACTACAAGAATATTCTTACTGTACTTCTAATATATTAAACTCTACACTCACTGTTAAGGAATAACCTTAATTTTATATGTCCTATATAAATCCAGGACAATTATTTAATTTGTCTTTCATTATAGTTTTTAATTCTATAAAAAGATAATAGAGTTAAATATTTCAAATGACTCTAAGTGTAAATAATGTAATTATAACTGTACAAGCTCTAAATACTGTCTGATAAACGTATATTTTTTTTACAAAATAATGACTTAATTTTGGGATGTTTGTGAACATCCAGCATCAAGAAATTTACATATTCAAAATCCACTATGAAAGAATTTTCTTTCTCATGACTAGGACTTTTTATTTGTCATTAAATACAAGCTGAATTTAAACAAGTTCCTGAACTGGTTTATTCCTATCCATCAACCCATTCAGCTTTAGCACATCTTTTCTCAGCAGCAGTCTTCCAAGAACTACACTTGTCACCGTGAAACTCCATGAATTTTGATAATTCAAAGGGGAACTTCTTCCAAATTTCACTTTTCTAACAAAAATACTGTGAAGAGGATAAATGGTGAGCCTTTCTCCTTGCTTTCCCAAGGCAGACTGGATCAATTTATCAAGCACACCTTTCTTTTTAATAGTGTGTATTTATCTATCCATGATCTCCATCAACTGAAAGACCCATGAGTGATGCACATAAGAGGTCTTCTACTTGTATTTGCTAATTATTTAGTAAAATCAACACAGAAAAGACAAAAGAAATAACTGTAGGTTGTCTTAACATTGACATGTGCTTAAACCATGGTCTGCCAGTTTTTGACCATGACCACACAATACAACTTATTCCAGGTAAGATCCAAGTTATGCATGTCAATTAGTAGGTTTTTATCATGGATATCCTTGGTAATTAGATTGAATTTTTAAACACAACTTTGTCATTTGTAGATCAATAAGGCTCACTACAAATACATCAGATGCAATTTTTGGTTATTTGAGTTTTGTGAAGGTCTTTCTTCAATGTTTGTAATATTGAATATAGGTGGGGTTTTCAGACCAATCACATCTTTTTTTGGATACCTTCCTGCCATTTTCCTCAGGGGCTTGTTCATACCAACCACCACAGAGCCTTCAGAGAATCAAAAGGTATATAAAAGAAATACTGATCCTATCCATCTACTTTGCTTGGTGGGAACCTGAGTACACTGGGGAAGCCTTGCTCCTTTTCTTCCTTCCTCCCTCCCTCCCTTCCTTCCTTTTATGTTTTTTATTTTTTTTTCTATTTTTCTCTGTGAAACCATGGCTATCCTGGATCTCACATTTGTATACCAGGATGTCGTCAAGTTCAGAGAATCTGACTGTCTCTGCTTCCTGAGTTCTGGGATTAAAGGTGTACACTGATTCACCACACCACAGCATTCATTTTTATCCATTACAATTTTGACCCTATTTGACTGGAACCCTTGTTTTTAGCATATAAAGTTGTAATATTCAGGAAAATCCCTTTCTCCTAGGAAATAGGGGCAATTGGTGACCATTATACCTACCACCACATCATCTTTTGAAAGATCTATTGTCCTTATTTCATCCAACCATAGTGTTTCAGAATTCATTTAGATTAAAAGATAACTATCAGAAATATTGCTAGCTAATTTACAAACAAAATACCCAAAACTAACAGGTAAATGTATAGTGCTATATTTATAATGATTCTTGATAGATACAAATTGGTTTGTTATTCTCTTCCTTCAATTCAGGTCTCAGTGATTCTAGATTGAATGATGATCATTCCCCTTTTCCTCCTGAATTATTATACGTTAATAACTACTTCTAAAATACTAACATAATGGATGGTGCTGTAGGTTAGTGATAGAGTTCTTGAATATCATGTCTAAGAACCTATGTTCAATCATTAGTACTGCAAAACAACCAAGAAAATAAAATATAGAAACACAGTTTTAGTATTGAATTCTTCCCCTGTTGAATAATGAAACTGAAGTTGGACCTAGGTTCATATTAACAGGGCTGCTATGGTTTTTAGCAGATAATCTTGGTATCTGAAGCTCTGAAATTATGACAAAATGTGCAAGCCAGGTTCTTAAACTCAAGCATAGAGTATAAAGAGTGTATGTTTTCTTTGTAATGTTCATTATTTAAGTTCAATTCCTTCTCGGTGGTACTTGCTTTACTCTTTCCAATGGTGAGTTCATCCTTGTGAGAAATCAATAATAACCAATATTTGTGGGGTGCTCATTATATGCTAACATCTGTGATAAGTACTTGACATTGATTGCCTCATTCAGTGTTCAACTAGACTCTACAGGAAGAACCCACAGTGTTTCCAAGCACAAGGATGAAATTGAGATTTAAATTAGATAATTTATCCAGAATCTTGTGATTTGAAAGCTTTGAAAAGGATACTTAAATTTAGGTTCTTCAGTCTCCTAACTCTATCACTAGGTGAGGTAAGATGTAATTAGAGATTTCATGTTTTCTTTCAGATTTAAGCATTCTTTTTATCCAATACTTATATCATTTTTTATTTTATTAATCTGTAAAAGTACTCAGTTGATAAGACCCTTGAATTTAACTTGAAAAAGTGTTTAAATTTAAGCATATAATTTTTTGCATAAATATTTATGTGTTCAAAAATGCTTCTTTAATTTCTTCTTAAACCTATGTCTTTTGAATCATGAATAGGTTAATGCATGACTGAATTTCATGGAGTTTAAGTGTGATTATGCCTATTTTTTCATTTATGAAGATGAAAGTACCTATACAAGTATATGTGATAGCATCTATAATTTATGTAAACAAAAATCCCTCAAAAGTAAAATGAATTGAGACATAGTAACATAATGAATTATAGACTAAGTAAACATCAATATTTAAAGTATTAAAATCATTACCAATAGCATTTTCTGTTGAATGGAGCATATCTTTTGTACTTCTAGAAATGTTTTAAACTTCATATGCCTTTTCAAGTTTCTATAATTTTTTTATTCAAGGTATTTGATTTCTGCTTCTCTCAGAATACTTGTTCTTATGGCTCATATGAGTGAGTAATCTGGAAAAATTCATACGTTGGGACTGCGGAAAGGTTTGCTTCAGGGACAAAATGTAGGGTTCCACTCCATCCTGCAAGATCAAGTGCGCTGGTTACTTTTGTTTCAGTGAGAATACCTAGGGAAAACAAGTTTAAAAAGAAGGGATTGTTTGGGTTCATAGTTTCCTATTTATAGTTCCAATGAAGTCATAGCAGCAGGATCTGGGAGCAACTAGTCACATGGCATGTGCAGTCAGAAAGCAGAGGGAGCTGTGCACAAGTTCTCCTTTACTTTCTCCTTTTGATCTAGCCCAGGACCTAACCCGATCAGCTGTACAGCCATTGTTACGGTATGTCTTTACAATTCAGCTTACCTAATCTGTATGATCCCTCACATGCCTCACAAGAGGTAACTTTAAGCTAGATAATCACTCACAGCTGTGTTAGATGATTGTCTTCCAGGTAACTCTAGCTGCTGTCCATTAAACAATCAGCATTCACCATCACATCAAACCACTAACCGAGCAAACACAAGAAATAATGGGGAGGGGGAGGTGAAGGTGGATCTGGGAGAAGTTAGAAGGATAAGGGAGGATAGCTTAAATATGATCAAAATACATTTTATACATATGACATCCTCAAAAATTGAGAATATATTATTTATTTACAAGGACAGACAATAACATTAGGCAGAAATAAGAAAAGCAACACAAAATAAAATGTATATTTGGGGAAATGGCTCAATAAATAAACTGCTTGTTGTACAAGCAAGAAGACATGAGATTGGATTCCACATGGGTGGCCAAAACAACTGTAACTCTATACTGTAGGGAGCTTAGAGGGTAATAGAATGGTTTGGGAGAAGATTGGAGCATCCAGTCTAAGTAAAATGGTAAGTTCTAGGTATAGTGAGAGACCCTGGCTCAACAAAGAAGGTATAGTGTAATAGAGGAAGATCCTTGGGATACACCGCTGATGTTTATATGTGGAAGCATTGATAAGTGCATCTGCAAACATATATACTCATGTGCATATAAACACATATATACATTCACACAATAATAAATTAACTAATTAATTAAACTTATATTATATTTAGTATGCTGCTCATGGAAAGATTATTAATTTTGAATTCAATCCTCATGTATGATTTATTTCCTAAAAATAACATAATAAATTTCTTAGGAGTGGTCCTAGGTGATTTAAAGCAATGTAATGTTTTACTTAAGGAGAGAATTCCAAAATCAATGAGTTAGAATACTTAGGTTTTTCCAGGAAGCTCTAAAGATGTTACCCCTTGTCAATTCTCAACAGGTGACTACAGTACTTTTTCTTCTTTGGTTGTAGATGCATCAATACAATCCAGGCTTTCATCCTCATTTAACTTCCTTCATTGAATGCCTGAGCATCTTCACATTTTTTTTTCAGTGCTGTAAGTTCACGAGTCACTAGATTTAGAAACAGACCTCATGTGGTATGAGCTCATTTTAACGAATTTCAACTACAAGGAACATATATCCAATTTAATTCATATTCTGTTGTTCCAAGGAGATATGAATTTAAAAAGGATGTTATTGAGCCTGGTACATTATGTTGCTTGCTTTGATCAATAAAGTACATACAGAAGTGCCTCATGTGATAGTAAGCTTCAGTTTTAAGAGCTAACACTGAGTTTACCATCTTCTCATTTTTCTCCTGACTCCTCTATTGTGTTAAAATCCAATCACCATCAGCCTGAAAAGAGCCCCTCTGGTAACATGTCATATAACACACCTCATCAACAAGACAAAGAGAGTCTCGTTTCAAGAAGATGAGATTTTCATTTTCAAAGAATAACTGGGCTTTTCATGACAGGCACAAGTCTTAGTACTTAGATCAGGGTCCTTAACTGCTAATCTAAACATGTGACTATAGAACAGATATTCATCAACAATGATTTTTTGTTAGCAACTGGAAAAATGTAAATGTTTAGGAAAAGTATTATCTGTACTAAGTTTCAAAAGAGATTTTTTTGTATCTAAAAATCTAGGTGTGAGGTAAAAATAAAAACAAAGAACAAACCAAGCAGTAAATGCATAGTGTTTTCTATTTTCCTGTTGTGCCTGGATGGAGAATGAGTTTCAAAACAAAGAGGCTGTTTTTCAAGCTACCTGGAAAAAAAGCAGAGAATTCAGAGGTTAATAGCTCTCTGGGTTGAGAGTTACAGGTACTCTTATCTGCATACATAACATTGAAACTTATAAATGTTGAATTATTTGTAACACAGACCTCAACATTAAAGTGTATACTTATATGAATCATTGTAAAACATTTTAATGAATATAATGTTGATCTACAAAATTCAGTGGAACTTATAGCCCCTAGAAAAGAGAACCAAGACATTTCTTTCTACTGTCTGAGATGAAGGCTTACGTTGTTGGTTTAGGTGTGCTATGTCACCTACAGGCTAAGGTGTGAAACACAATCTAGTTGGTGGAACTATTTTAGCAAGTGGCCTTAGAAATGGTACATACCTAAGGAACTGGATCATTTTGTGTGGGCCTAGGTCCCTTCCTAAACCTGTGTCCTGTGTCCTGTGTCCTGGGTCCTTTCCTAAACCTCTGTGCTTCATGAGATAAAGGAGTGTCTCTGCCTTATCCCCACTATGATGATGATGTCATCCACAGTCTAAACAGTCATAGACTGAACACTCTGAAATTCTGAGCCAATATAAACTGCTCTTCAATTATACTGTTTCTTTCACACATATTGTTCCGTGATTAACATACTCAACATAGTACGCAGATTGAATATAGGAAGGAGGCATATCTTAAAGAATCTTTTCTATATTTAATGACACGAGTCTTTCACCAAAATCAAGTTGATTGCATATCAATTAATGTTTGAGACTATGTAGGCCAATAAACATGTATTCAAACTAAAATCATTTTTAAACCGAAGACTAAGATCCCTATATCATATGAATTCAAATAAGGTTGATAACAACAAAATAATCCACGTTATCAAAATTATCTTAATCTTCTTATGACATAATGAATTTGTCCTCCTTCTTATTAGTTATTTCTTTATTTTTCATAACTGCAGATACACTAAATTAATTGCAAGCATAGATTTAGAATTTTTCAGAATCGTCTTCTTTTTATTTTTTACATTTTTAATAAAGCATAATAGTGTGGAAATGCCTAAATATATTGTAAAATAAAAACTTTATGGACAATACAAAACAAAAAGTTCCTTCAAAGTTTTAATACTGAAAAAAGATTTCTTTCTATTTTCTCGTTCTTTCCTACAAGATAGCATCATATCTCTTCCAACCACGCTAATTTTAGCAGCAGGTACATTAGAGTATTTTAAGGAGGATGTTTACATAAATATGCCCATGATGCAAAGTTGAATATGTTGTTTTATGCTGCTAAGACTGACTGAATTGGTCTGTGAGCTCAACTTTTCTTCACAGCAGTAGATAAAATAAGAAAACAAAAGACAATAGGGGGGAACAAAACATAAGACTCCATACCACATTGTGTATAAAATCAACTAAATCTGGCAATGCTTTGTCGGCTATTTCAGTACAGGAAAGCAATTTTGTAAAGAAGTAGGGAGTGATGAGGGAGTAAACATCAAAGAAAAGAAAACTAAGAAAAGGGTTTTAATTTTAAATATAAAGATTCCTGTTCAGACAGCATTCTGAAAGTTCTGAAAACAAGTAAGATAAATGTTAAGTGCATGTTTTTACACCAAAATAATAACATGAAGCTCATCAGCATTAAATTGTACAATTTTTCATAGGCCTTTACTTCTTGAAAAACAGTAACTTAGAACAATACCTTTTGACATCATTTTAAGGTAAAAATCTGTGGGTTTTGTTAAAATAATTATGAGCAATTTATCAAACAATGACTTAGTCAAACATAGTCATGAAAATAAATTTCAGAAGTACTGTCAAGAGTCCAAAATAAGCTTAAAAAGGACTCAGGAAATAAAATGAGTACAGGTAGCAAGAATCCGTAGAGCTACAGTGTACCGAAAACTATGGCAAAATTGTCTGTGCTTTCAAACATAATGCTTGTCATGCTTTGCCTATGAAGGAAAATACATTGCTTGTGATAAACTTCATGTAAGGTTAAACATGATAAATGTTAGTATCAGGTGTGCTGTCTTAAAGTCTTCACCGCTTTTAGATTTAATTTTTATCATATGGTAATAAAATATGACTGAATTATACAGACAGATTAAAAAAATCTACTAGGCATTAGCAGTTCCTATCACACTGCCATCATTACACTAGGCAGATTGAGTTGGAGGGTAATGGAGTAGTATTCAAACCACTGATGTGGTGCACAGGAGTAGTTACAAAAGACAAGTGCGTGGATGGAAGGACATGATGAATAATATTGGAAGAGTTTAATAAAATGTCTTAGGTCAGTTTTAACTACAGGGAATATACAGAAAGAGAAGCAAACTGCCTAAAGGGTCTGGGGTAAGTGGTATAAATACTCCCTATAGTTGACATAATTGAATATATAGATGAAGATATAGTTGAATCTTTAGATGTTGGTCCTAGTGCAAATGTTATCTTTGTCTGAGGATTTTCCAGGACTTCAGATTCTTAGTTTTTCTGGTAACCCGTTACTCTGTGGTACTTGTGCCAAGATACAACTAGAATGTGTGTGATCAGAAAGATTAGTTCTTCAACAATGTGATGATTGAGATTGTTACAGGAATGTATAGAAATGTATCCACTTCAAAGGAATGGAATGAAGACAGAATCATATGTCCACACTAGCAGTAAAATTAAAGGACTCAAGGTAAATAATGATATGTAAACGTTATCAAAAATAGATCAAGGAAATGCAAAATAAAGTAAAATAAAATGACAAGAGTTGTAGTTAATTAAATAAATTTTTTGTTTTCAGAAATATTTCATTCATTTGAGCATTCATTATTTTTGCTTTTTGTTTGTTCAGAAAGTGATCCAAAGACAGAAGAAGAAGGGAACTAAAGAAAGACTGCTTGAGAAGTTTAATCTATCTCAGGAAGTTATCCTGAATCATATGAGCAGGCTGTGAGAATTTAAAGAAGCTTTTTATCTTCTGTCCTTTTTTATTCATTTTATTTTCAAATGTCTATTGAGCCTCTCCTCTCTGCTAGGCATTGCAGTGGGGACTGAAGATGAAATGGCCTAGAGGGAAGCATATTGCTGTCTTTATGCAATTGTGGAAAAGAAAAGTCAGGAGGAATTTTCAATAAAATGTCATAACTGGACTGTTAAAGGGTATTGAGTTGCCACAGGAAAAAAAAAAGGAAAAAAGGGCATCTGTCCTAAGTTAAACAGTATCCCTCACAAATATATCTCTCTCTGGAATTTCAGATTGTGACTTTATTTGGAAATAAGGTACAAAATATATTTTATTATTTCATTTTATTTTTGGTGTATTGAACTAGATTATTATGTAAGTGGGACTGGCTACAAAATCCTACCTGCTTCTACCTCCTGAGACAGTGGATAGTAGGTATGTTCTGTTGGGATTGGGATTTTTGTAGATGCAAGTAACATCAGGAGTAGGGAAAGATTCATGAAATGTTTTCTCCCCAGGGAAAATGGTTGGACTTCAGTGTAAGTTTGAATAATGGTCTGCAGATTTGTGAAAGAATAGATGTTGAAGCAACTCTATTGTGTTAGTTTTTTATTGTGGCTCTAGGAAACTCAGGGGGACTAATTAGAACCCGAGAAAAATTGAAATAAATGGCTGTTAAAGGGATAATATTGAACAAAGCATATGAAAGTCCAGAATAGAAAGAATCATTTGGTTGAAAAACTAATTCTTGTAAAAAGAAATATTGAAATGGGCGATGAAACAACAAAGCTAAGGAGAAATGAATGAAGTGAATATTCAAGGCACATGGAAAGCGGGATATGGGTATAAAGCTGTATTTTTAAGGCAATTGGGAACTATTTATTTGGTTTTGTTTATTTTTATTTTGGAAAAGCAGTAAATCTTGATAGTTCGTGAAAACCAATGGGAAAGTACTGTGATTTGCTTAATCAAATGTGCATTGGGGAACAAATCTTATGGAAGGAATGTCAACAATGAAGTTGTCTCTCAAAGCCATACAAAAGTAACCATTTACTCAATTAGGTGTCTGCCTGTTTGAATTAGAAGTCATGGATGTATTCGAAGGGCAGTTATGAAAGAAAATTTTTTACATATCTGTCTTCTGTGGCTTGAATAATTAAATAAATGTTCCTGAGAGGACTCATGTATTTGAACAGTTGGTTGCCAACTAATGTGTCTACATGGGTAGCATGTGGTCTTTAAGATGTGGATCATTGCTGGATAAAGTGCATCAGTGGGACTGGTGCTCTCTCTGCTTTCTGTGTGCTGTTGCAATGCAACTTCCTTCTTTTGTTCCATGCCTTCCTCATCATTTTGCACTACTACCCTCTGAAACTGTAAGCCAAAATAAACTCTTTTGTAAGTTGCTTTTAATCATGATATTTTATAACAGCATCAGAAATGCAAGTCATACAGAATATTAGTTATTTGTCCTGTCTCTGTGATCAAATATCCTGACAAAACAAATTTAAGGGAGAGTGAACTTATTTTGATCCAGAGCATAATTACAGTCTATCATGGAGGGGAAATCACTGCACCAGGAGCTTGAAACAGCTGTTCCCAGCACACTCACAGTTAAGAAGAGAGAGGGACATGCGGGTACTCAGATTGCTCCTTATTTTCATGCAATCTAGCACTCAAGTCCAGGGATGGTGCTCCTCACATTTAGGGTGGTCTTCTATTAAAATTAACCTAATAAAGATACACTCTCATAGACATGATCAGAGGCTAACCTAATGAAAATACCGCCTTGTAGATGTGTCCAAAGGCAATTCATTTTTATTCTAGATCCTGTGGAGTTGTTAATCAATAGTTATCAAATAGGAAGGATAATTATTAGAATGTAGATTGCAAAAGAAAATAAACAAAGGATAAATACCTGTTTTGTAGTATGGAGGAGAGGGCTGCGTTCCTGGAGCCCGGCTGGCCTATACCCGAAATAATTACACAGAAACTGTTTTCATTTAAACTCTGCCTGGCCCATTAGTTCTAGCCTCTTCTTGGCTAACTCTCACATCTTAAACTAACCCATATCTAGTAATCTGTGTATTACCACGGAGTCATGGCTTACCGGGAAGATTCTTACCTACGCCCATCTCAGGCGGGAGAAGCATGGCATCTGCCACATTTCCCTTCCTCCCAGCATTCCATCCTGTCTACTCCACCTACCTGATTTCTGCCCTATCAAAAAGCCAAGGCAGTTTTCTTTATTCAACCAATGAAAGCAATACAAATGAAGAAGCACCTCCTACATCACTGTTTGAATAATTGCATTCATAGATAATGATGTGAGGAAGATATGATTTTAAATTCGGATATTTAGAAGTGACGTGTGGAATATATGTATATACCAATGCATCACTAAACGGGAGAATCTGAAGGCCAAAAGGAAGATATTTATGAAATGGTCTTGGAGGGAAAAGTTGATGAGAGAAATATTCCAAAGTTTATTGTAGTAATTATAATAACAAGTGTGAAGGAATAGCAGCGATAGGTATTTAAATGGAAGGGCAGATTAGTGACATGCTAATGTGTGAAATATACAGAACTTATTTCTTATTGGTAGCAAGAAACTTATCTATTGGAGGGAGGAAAGTTCTAGAAGACAAGTCCTGAACTTTTGTGTCTGATCTTGGGAAAAAGCTGAGTATATGTGAGAGAAGAGAAGAGACAAGAAAGGATGAAAAAATTAAAAGGAAATTTTATTTATAGGAGACTTAAGGATCATAAAATGGGTTTCTTCATAAACTAATCCTGATTTGTTGCTATAGCCCCAACAGCAAAATGATATTTGTACTTTTCAGGGTTTTCTAAATATAAAAATTATACAGGGATTACTGGGAATATTTTTGTTTTGTGCAAAGTCAGACCTGTCCCATTTATCTCTTTATCAAGATCTCTTAATAGTGGAGATGAAATTTAATGGTAGATTGTGTGGGACTAGGAGAATAATATATAGAGAGATACTCAAGCAAAGAACATGCTTATGGAAAAACTTGGAGTGGATTTTCTCTAATAACTATGTTTGAAGAGCATTTCACACAATTATAGCACTAGAAAAAATTTCAAATTTACCAAATTTTCAGTATTGTTGATGTTCAGCTCTTTAGCCTATAACTCTATAAGCCACCAGATATGTGCAAGGGAGGTACTTGCTCTAGTTTTCAGTCACTCATAAAAAGAAAGACATATAGAATATATAGGTGAAAATTAGATGGGTTTGAAGGTGGGGGATGTCTGAATTTAAAAAAAAAAAAGGTATGACCTGAGGGTGTTCACTTTCTTTTCAAGGTAAGGTTAATTGCTGGGAATTTGCACAGCAGAGCATGCCTACAGGACTTGAAGAGGATGGTGAACTCTTTTAATAGCTCATTTAGCACAAAAAAATGTCAATACATAGAAAATTGTAAAGAACTTTGGAAGACCTCATAGTAATCCCATATCAGTGGGTCAGAACTATAAGAGGAGGTAGTAGTGACAAGATATTGTGATTCATAGGAAGCTGAGGATTTTAGGTTTAAGCCTCTGACTTAGTGAAGGAGTAAAGTTTGTTGTAGTCCTTAAAGCTACTTTGGCTCAGTTTCTTATCTTTAGTAGATTATTGATTAAACCCAATGATCCCCCAGAGTTGATATGAAGTGACTCATATAAACGTAAATTTTTAAAGCACTATTTTTGCTTTATAATTTTTGAGTATTTTTTTCTTACTCTCCTGTCCCTTCTCTTATTAGCTGCTGCTATTTTAGTTTGGGTATTATAACCATATCACTATTCTCTACTTTTTGTTTCCTCCAAAACATTGCATATACCCCTTTGGGCTCACTTTCAAATTCACTTCCTCTTTACTATTGTTATTGCATGTATATACGTATATGCACATAAACATATATTTTAAGTATAACTTGCTCTGTCTGTATAATGTTATTTGTATGCATATATTCAGAGCTAATGATTTGTTGTTGAATAACTAATTTGTGTGCTCTTCCCTAGAGGAGATCATTTCTCCCATCCTCCACATTTCTTAGTTACATGTATTTCATTATGTATGGCTTTCCTCCATCATTGTTGGCATGTCTATTGCTATTTTTATTGATCAGCATATGTTTAGAAAGTCATGTTGTTAAGACTTTATGGGTATAGTTTTTGACATTTCTAGGAGACACATTCTTACAGCAAGCTACAATTCTTCATGCCCTTAAAATCTTTCTGCTCCCTATTAGACAATGATCCTATTAGGCATAGGAACTGTGTTGCAGATATATCCATTGGGATTAATCTCCACAATTGAGCATTTTGAGTGACTGTGGTTATTCTTTTTTTTTGAATTTATAATGGCATTTTTACTTTAATGGAACAAAATATCTTATTAAATAATTTTACTATACAAATTCATAGTGAAAAACATAGTATAGGCAACACAATAGTCATTTTTCTTCCAATTTCCATTTCTTTAACGTTAACCTCTACTATTCAGTAAGAGTTTGTTTTTGAAATTAATCTCATTATTTGAATACATTTTAAAAACACATAATAAGAAAATACTACATACAAGCTTGACTGTGGTTATTCTTGTCCCTAATGGTCTTCATCTGGTGCAAAGAAAAGTTTTCTTGATGAGCTGTAGAAACAATACTTATCTGTAGGTATATGGACAAGTATTTAGAAGACAGCTATGGATTATGGTTTTGTAAAATAGTCATTGTATTTTCTCCTCCAAAATCCATGACTTAATTAAACCTGTATACTTAGCTATGCTTCCAGTACTAGGTATGACTTATATCTCATTAAGTAGGTCCTCAATCTGAGACAAGTATGCCAGCTTTATATCATTTTTCCATGAATTTTTATGTTTATCGTTAGTGACTGATTAGCTAAGGCATTCAGAGAAGTACTGATGAAGAGACCAGAAAATAATATATAAAGAACATTAGGCGATGAGCTTGAGAAATACCTCAGAGGTTTCCAGCAGTCACGTAGACTCAGGAATGTTTGTAACTCCAGATCCAGAAGATCTTATTTTCTTTTCTGAACTCTGCATGCTATAATCTTACAGGTTGTACATAGATGTAGATAGAGATAGTCACACATACACATAAGATAACAATAGATTAACAAAAATAACATTAAAAAGAACAATATATGGACATACTTGCTACCATGAAAGAGGATGTAAAGATAAATATAGTGTTTAACTGTTGGTCAAGATATGAAGATTGCTGCAGATTGTCTGTGTGTGTGTTTAAACAAGACTTAAGAACAATAATTGGTAGTAGTTTCTAGCTGGACCACTTCACAGTAAGTCAAGACTTCATGCCAAGAACAATATACATAGAGGGTTGTTACCATTTTCCTACATTTCAAATTTGCTGTTAATTTAATTTTTGTACATATATGTACCTAATGTTTCTACTGAAAATGATTTCAAAGTAAAATAGACTTTTCAAAAAAGTCTATATTCTGGATATACCCCTCCATGGGAAGGCACATGAGAGAATAAACAAGAGTAGGAGAGATTTAAGCAAATCTGTATGGGCAGTAAAAAGCCAAGGAATATGAAAAATTGTATGCCTGTAGCCTGATAATGGCCTTAAAATAAATCCCTGACCCTCTGTCTTACATTCTACTAGTTAGAACAGATCCAGGTTAAGTAAGCATCTTAAACTAATACCTTGTAATCAGAGGTTGTAAATCTTGACTCTGGGAATATACTCCATAGAGCCTATTAAGTCCTGACCACAGAAATGTACTCTGCTTTAGCCATAAATGCCAACTTCAGAGATGCACTTCCCACCCTTGATTGTTGATTAATATAAAAAGACACTTGGGGCCCCTCATCAGGGTCACAGATTCAAGTGATTCTCTGTGGCCCTAACTAATTAGAAGTTTTGGTATCCTGTGTTCTTTGGAATTCAGTTTGCTTCTGGTTATTAGATTTTGGTGGTATGGTCTCCATCATTTGCCCAACTCCAGAACCCAAGTCAGGAACTGGTGCTGTCATTGCTCTTGGCAGACCTCCATTTTCCTAAGTGTGCCTTTGCATCCTTACTTGCTCTAATTAAACTCTCAGCTGCTTCATTTATTACAGTGTTCTGTCTCAATTTATTTAGGAGATTATAAAGTGAGATATCTGCCCCAGTCAATACTAGAGAAAACCAGAACTGACCCTCTCCTCACCATAATAGATGCTCCTTGGTCTGCATATTTTATACTCTTTGAGCAAAAATTCTGAAGATAGAAAACTATATTTCTTACAGTATATTGTAACTCATCTAAAAATGGCATATTTCTTTTATGAGTTTAATGTTTTTGTTTCTCTCCCCAGTAAATTATTGGGTTAAAGTTCTAACCCTCAAGGTAATTGTATATGGAGGTAAGACCTTTGGAAGGAAATAAGATTTAAATTAATCCACAAGAGTGTGACCCTATAATGAAATTAATGACTTTATAAGAAGAGACATACAGATCTATTTATTCCTACTGTCTGAATCTTTCCCTTGTCTCTCCTGGCTCCCAAGGAAAAACCAAGAAAATACAGAGAGCAGGGAGCTGTCTAGAAACCAGAACACAGAGCATCACCAGAAACACTTAAGTCTTAGAATTTCTAGACTCCCAAATCATAACTCACACCAAAAAAGTGCTATTTCTTAAGTCACCCAGTCTACAGTATTACAGTATTTAGTATCTTGTTGAAGAATCTGAGTGAGGATGTTATCTATCTCAACATATTTTGACAATCTCAGTTTCTTCAAAGATCATCTTTGGTACTGAAGGGATCTAGCCATCCAAAGCATGGCAAAGATGGCTAAGACAGACCTTGCCCTTCTGCATTGCATCTCCCTTGCTAAAAACAGTTAGATTATATTCCCAAAGGTAGTTCCCAAGGTCTATTTCCTTATTTGGGCACTTTCTCCTCCTGAGGCTGACTACCAAGTTCCAGAAATCAAAAGGCCCTTTTGACTCACCTAACTAATGCACCTAACTAACATGCTCAATTAAAGTTGAACATCTCATCCTAACATGGGATTTCCCATTTAACCTTTATAAACCACTATTTTTACTATGTTCCATGTTTGTCTCCTCTCTATCCAAAGGCAATCTCTTTGAGTCCCTGACCCAAAAATATCCCTGTCCCCTTGTTCACTTCCTGTTCTTCACCATTATCTATCTCCTGTCTTTGTCTCTTTGTCCTTGTCACTCTAGAACAAATAAATCTCTTTGTGCTGAGAACTCGGCCTTGGGGTATCCTGAGCTGATACAGATTCTTTCAGGTGTTGTCTTCACAAACTGGTGGAGGTTTTGTAGTATTGGCCTCTTATTGGCCTGTGCCCTTAAGAGACAGGCCACGCCCACTCCCTTCCAGCTTCCAGGCTCTGACCCCAATTCTCTCCCCTTTTCCTGTCCCGCTCTCACGGGAGCAGCGGCTGCTTCCCTTCCCTCTCCCCCTTTCTCTCTCTCTCTTTCTCTCTCTCTTTATCTCTTTATCTTCTTTTCTTCTCCCTCCATCACCCATCTAATAAATGTTTAACTCTGCATGGCGCGCCTATCGGTCTCTCTCTTGTCCGTCCCATACCGCCGCACAGCCCTGCTGCCCGCCCGCTGCAGCGCCCATGTGGTCTCGGGGACCTGCAGCAGGCTGCTGGCACCCTCTTTTTTAAAAAAGAACAACATTTGGTTTCCTGGTACATGTCCTATTTTCCATGCTATGTCTTATACCCTTGTTTTTTTATTTATTTATTTATTTTTCCATACATTGTTTTGTTTTATTTTTTCCATTCAAGAACATAATTAAAGAAATAATTTTTTTTTTCCTTTCTTCCCCTTCTCCCGGTCCCCTCCCACTACCCCCCC